>SDEE01000228.1:0-67087 GCA_004126415.1 Candolleomyces aberdarensis
CATCCGGCTAACATACTAAACCCTAATCTCTGGTATGTGGTGGCGCGCCTCCAAGTTGGCAGTCCTCGAGCAGACTCCAACTCTCGTGAACCCAAGAGTAGTGTACTCTTATAATTATCCTTCGTGCCGCGCAAGGTTTCTTAAGACTAGTAGGTTTTGTAACATAGTGATTTGATTAGACACAACCATGCATTGAATTATGTGTGATTATTCAATAAAAATGGTGTTTATTCGCAAAAAAGCGAACACGGTCGTATCACCGGATCAACAAAGGAGAACCAGTGGGAGGCAAGGGCGAGGTAGAGGTGGTTGACGTTGTCACAATCGGAAGCTATGTAGTCGTTGATGTGGTGCTTGTGGTAGACATTGCGCTAGAAGAAAGCACAATGCTGGCAAGTATGATTCTCCATGTTTCTTCTCCCGCAGTGACGGAGCGAGGCTCAACGACTATCTAGCAACGCACATCGTGCATGAGCACTGACAGAACATAAAACAGAAGTGTCCAGTACTCACTTCACAATCTGTCAATGACCCTCCCGCTTTTGCGGGCAGAGCCCAAGCCGAGTCCACCCAATGCATCTTCCCAAATCCTGGCAGGATCTTAGTTTCTTAGGCAAGCAATGAAATATCATCAACACTTTCGCTCACCAGTGGAAAGTGCTATCCGTGGCCCTGGTATACCAAGTTCGGAGTAAAGAGCTAACCGACAGGAGGGCTGATCCTCAGGAGGCGGCTCGGATAAATGCGACCTCGGCTCTGTCGACACGTATGACTTCGCCCCTGAGTCCATGATGTTATACTTATTGCTGGACTTGTATTCCTCTATCAAATGAATTAATTTCCAATAACACCCAGTACTCATCATTCAGATATATTACAACGTGATGGTACATTTCATGAGACCTTGTGTGGAGGTGCGAGAAGTATGGCCGGAATAAATGCTGGTATGGTGAAAGATGGTCTAGGGTATGCGGAGAATCAACTAAACACTACTCGCAAAATAAAAAGCAAAGTCTTCAAAACAACTTTGAAGAGTCCTAACACAACAGGGTCGCAGGCCTCAATCCTCGCGACTGAAGAGATGAGAATGGGTGAGCGTCTACATAGGAATAATAGTGTCTGATAGGTATGATAATAAGTTCAGTTGAAACCGGTACGACGAGATTGAGCGGCTCGTCGCTCTGCCAACACAATAGCAACGAAAGGGTTCTTAGCGCTCCATGTTCTCCTCGGAGGCATCTGATGAGGAGACTCAGGAGGAGTGGGAGGGAACTGACTGTACTTAGGCCAGTCGCAGTCAGCCTTGTCGTCGAGACTCAATTTCTGTATTCCATTGCTGACGCTGTCTGGAGCAAGACACCCGTTGACTTCGCTGTTTGCGTAGCTCTCCTCGAAAGGCTGTCCATCTTGACTGGAGGCAGGTGATGGATATGCATTGGCGAAACTAGTAGGGGGTGGACCTTCGTGGATAGGAGGAAGTCCGGAGCCATGGGAGCTTGCTGGACGCGACGGAGGCCTTGCATCGACCTTGGGAGGGAGGCCTTGAGAAGCGACATGGTAATTGTGAGCCCTTCCGGCTCTGCGGGAAGGAGGTGGCGGCCTCCTCTGGAAAGCAGTTGGGCCCGTATTGCTCGACAAATTGTACGACTCGGGATAATGGGACGGGGTACCCTCCGAAGTAGGGTCTCCAGAGTAGTCGCCAGGGTCCGCAGACATTGTCGTATTGAAGTCTAACAACAACAGAATTAGCAGCGCATCCCAGGATATTTCTCAATCGAAGGTACTAACATTGGCCACGAGCTTCATGGTTGGGCCGGCCTCTCTGCTGGTGATCACTGGGATCATCGTTCCATCCCTCGTCGTCATAGTCTGTTGTGGGCGGTCAAAGTTAGATATCAACCCATCCATCGACTGGATATGCTAACCGTCGGTATCGTCGATACTCGTGTACACACCACCTTCAATTTCACCGTTGAAGATCGGCCCCGCGGCATCAGGCTGGTAATAATATGTTCCAGTCGGACGAGTGGCCTCTGGTGAGGCAAAGAAAGAAGTAGAATGTCAGTTGAAGTCGTCTTCAAGTCATAAACGTGAAGTACTTGCTCTTTTTCCTCGGAGTCTGGGATGCCATTTGGGCCGGGTGCGGCTGGGGTCTGCTGTTTGGCCTCGAGCTCGAGTATGCGACGGTCCCTCCTGTGTACGTTTTGACACCGCCAGTGATACGGCCGTTGTAGATCCCTCCTTTGGAATTCTCTTGATGGTACACGATGGAGTTGTTGACGGATTCATCATTTACTGTGTTGTAAGAGCGTCGATCGAGGTAGTCGCCTTGTATGTTCCTAAATTCCACGTTATCCATCTTGAAGTTGCTCGCGTTCTGGAAATATGACATATTGGGTCCTCCTGGACGCCTGTCTCGCGATCGCGATCCCTCAAAAGAATTGGACGGCATCACAGAGAATGAGTTGTTGGGAAGGAATATATAGATGGAATGTGAATAGATGAACGATCCGGGAATGGGAGGGACGGGGGCGGGAATCCTCTATATACAAGGAATAGTATGCCACAACATTCAGTCACCGAAAGTAATTTATGCGCAGCGGGAGCAAGGCGAACACGCACCTGAACCCTACTGTATTAAATCTCGGACGTGTCGGGACCTCCCTCACTTCTGGCAGGTGCGTCACCCAGAAAGAAAGCGATAGGCGCATCTTCCCTCACCTTCGTGAACAAAGTAGTCGTTGTGCAACAGGTTCTTGGGATCTCCTGAATGCGAAGGATGATCAAACCCTGGCTCCCCCCAACAACAAAACGACGAAATTCTCTGCCATCGAACGTAGGGTCAGACTTGCCAGATTGATTAGGGAACGAAGCGTACAACGCCCATAACACGTTGAAAACACCCCCTTGGAACGCCTTGCCGAAGCAGGTGTTACGTCACGGAAACCAGTGTCAGACAGTTCTCAATAAATGCTTGTAGAGCCAAAGGGATGGAAGGTTTTGCTTCATTTAGGCCCTATATTTTACGGCTAAGAACACACCAATTTGAGTTGAAATTAGACCAACTTCTGGTACCGTGCTTCCCATAATGTTCCAAACCGGTTCATATTAGCACGTGCTGGGATCTCGAGTACATCGATAGCGGAAAATGTCCAGTCATTTAAAATGACACAAGAACGAAAACGGTTTGCTGCGCCTTTTCCTCTTCGTCTTCTCCTGAGGCAAAGACGACGGCGAGCCGTTAAACGAACCAGTGTCATCCCCATCAGAAATTTCTGTCGAACGACGAGCAGCATTGCCGCCGACAGCCAGATGAGATGCGCAGCTAGACCGGTGACCTCTCGGGGGAGCCGTGAGCGAATCGCCATTAGCTGCAACAGGGGCAGCACGAGGAGACGGCGCTTGTCTGTTACTGCGGCGCAGAATGGGCTAGTGCTGGTTGAGGAGAAGGAACGCCCGTCAGCCCGGGTAAAGGGGCGCGCTGAGAAGCAGGGACGAATGCTGGCTGAGGTGTACGGCCACGACTGGGTGGAGAAGCGGGCGAAGCCACACGTCGAGAACTTTGGTTAAAACCGGATTTTTAGGTGGAACAAGCGCCAGTCCCTGCATGATTGTTCCTCCACTTGAGACCGCCGAGCTAAGATTAACACTCCCATCGCCCATCATAGCCCGCCGATTTGAGTCCTCCCTCCTCTTAGCCTTCTGCCTCAATCTCTCCACCCTACTCATCGTCTCCTCAGACAGATCAGAGGTCCCACCACTATTTCTCTCCCAAGAAGGGGGACTACTTGCTCAAGCTCAGAAACACGCTGCCTATTTGCGTGCACCCTGGGTTACTGCTCCAACCCCTTTCTGATGTTGCTGTGGAAGCAAACGGAGCACTCGTAGGCCTGAAGTTCGGATGCTGAGGAGGGTGCTGCGGACAGCCTTTGGGTCCCCTAGGCAGGAGCGCAGGCGGTGGACTTTGCCGGTGCCGCCGCTGCCCCGTTGCCCTCAGGTATGGACAAACCGTGTGGTAGATGGGTAGTAGGATAAGGTGGTTCGGCCGCGGCTGGTTGGATCGTTGGAGTAGTCCAGGAGACCACTCGAGTCCGCGCAGGCTCAGATAGCTAGGTAAAGAGCACCTCGTATAGCGTCGAGGGCAAGGAGGCTTATACTATTCTGGCGCGCTGGCATCGACTAGATATATAAGTGATAGGCGAGATCTAATCTAATCTAGCGGTCCTCTCTACTCGCCAGGATCCCCTACCACATCGTGTTGCTGTTGGAACTCTTGGTGTTGTAGTACGACTGGACCAAGCTGTGAAGTCTTGGTCATTGGTTGGACGGGGGCCGTGAGAAGGAGGGCTTTGGGCGAAGTCGGAGGACTGCCTTCCTGAAGTGGATTCCAGTGCCTTGGCTGATCTGGCCGAAGAAAGACATTGTCAAACTACCACTCAACGGTATTTTCAAACAAAATTCACCCGTACCATGATCATTCACGAAGCTGCCATTCTCAACTATTCGCAGGTCAATGTAAGGCGCTGCAGGTGCATCTAATTCGAAAAAATAACCCAATCAACGAGAATTCATCAGAACGGCAATCCAGCATGATTACCCGAATAGTCGTTGAGAGAATTATACGTATTCCGAGCGTTCCGAACGCTATTTTTGCAGTCATTTCCTTGGACAGTATTGATGTCGTGGGCACCTTGAAAAACCCCATCCGCGGTGGCATCTGGCTAGGTGTTGTTCGTCGCAGTTTGTGTTGGCGAAACTAGTGCGAGCTGGAATGGATCGAGAAGGCTAGAAGGGAGGACTAGCTGCGATAGCGGAGTGTGACTGCGAGAGGATTGGCAGGAAAGGGTGAGCACTTGATGGGGGCGAGGAGAGGAAGACACGCATCGTTGTAGATACCGGAGATTCTCTTCAGTCAAAGCCGATTTGGTTGGTATAAATGGGTTTGAGCAAGAAGGGGTATATTCCGTCTTCCACTCAGTAATTGGACACAGAATGCCCAATACCCTGTTCCTCCTGAACAATGCACGATACTACAACCACGCCATGTCGAATCAAGGGAGTGAAAATGCCCCGCATCCTCTGCACGAGGGGTAACGAAGGCGTCTCCAACTCGACTTGACGAAGAGGCTTAACATGGTTCATTGTCCGGTCCGCATATGTCATAGGTGTGAGCATAGTCTTCCTGATCTTCATACTGCGGTTAGTGGTGTGCTAAACATTGATAGACTCCAAATGACTGACAAACTAGGGTACTTCCAAAGCTTATTCACATGAAAACGTTCGAGGTCCATGCTTTTCGACCGAGATCCTCCCCTCTCGGGAGCGACGTGGTTGGCTGTGGGTTCGATCACTCGCTCCTTTCATTCCCATCCCACATCAACCAATCATCACAGTCCTCCGGCTAGCCCTCCTCCCCAATCATCCCTCTCCCTGTTCCTTCCTCTCCCTTTCCTATCGAGTAGACGGCCTTTTCATCTTCGAACGCATCGTAACTGGATACAGTACAGCCTGCCCTGGATCCCTGTTCCTCCTCAGCAATGCATGCTCCCACCCTATCCCCATCCCGCGTGGCGGTTTCTTGACACGCGGCGGTTCGTGTCGGGCTGGTTCAGAGGATACGGTGAATCTGCATTTCCAATGAGATGAGGGCGATGAGGGTTCTTGGGTTACAGAAAAGGAGGATGAGCTTCATGACGGACGACGTTCGCGAAGATGGTGGTGGCATCTCCATGCTCATGACGAGACTGAGAGCGGTCACAACCCACTCCAACGATGAGTCCTCGACCCCGACCCCGAACACTCATCACCATGCTCATCACGATGAACGATGAAGAGACCCGGACTTCTTCCGCTCATCGCTCTCCCTCTCTCGTCGATCAGCCTCCCTCGCAGCCTGGAGCTAATTTACACTCCAGAATGGGGTCTCCAACCAGTCCAACCACCACCCCGCCCACCTCCCAAGTAATGACGGGAACATCCCCATGAACACTATGCCGCAGCTACCCAGTTTCTCGCTCCTCGACGGCCTGCTCGAATGCAGAGGCTGAAACCGGGAGCGATCCATGTCTGTGCATGCTCATGTGCATATCTGCTCCGGATCCGGGAACAGAGCAGAGAGCAGGGATAGGTACAGGGACATGGAAAGCATGAGCCATGCTCGGACTGGTCGCCCCAGGGGGACACTCCACCTCGCAGGATGGGCTTGAAGAACTGTTGCGGGACCACCGAATAGGCAGGTGTAGATGGACTCATGAGCCTCCCGCAATGTTTCATCTAGCGAGACTCTGAAGGGGTCGACGTCGACCAGGGGACACCCNTTCTACCAGACGTTGAAGGAACACCTGGTGGGAAGATCGAAAACTGATTCGTTGAGTGTCCTAGGTTGATCATACATGCTTGGTTCAGCGCGCTTGGATGACCCGAGGAATGCCGACTATGATTGCTGACCTGCCCAGTGACTAGTGGTGCTGCCAGCCATCCGGACGAGTAGTTACCGCCGGTACTCTTCAGTAGCTTGGACACTCCATGCTCCCAACACGCAAGGACTTGTGCATCATGTTGTGGAGGAGCAAGGTTGTACATAAGAGGTCGGCTTCCATTCGGCGGAGGGGGTCTTCAACAGTGTAATGTGTGGAATTGGGAGAATGGCCTGTGATGGGAGTGGGGCGAGACATAGGAAGCTGAGTGCGACCTTGAGCGAGTCGACGAGTGGGTTCAGGGCACACGTAGATGGAGCACGGTGGGAGTGGAGCTATGTTGGTTGGAATGCGGTCGAAATGTCGGTCGGAACTGCTGTGGCCATGGTGCCTTCAAGGGGGGAAGTGACGTTGGTTCGAATAGTAAGGAGCTATGTCGACGAGAGGGTCGGCAAGTCTTATCCGACAGACTATCTTAGGACGAGTCCAGATATGACGAGTCTGAGCCACATCCAGATTCTTCATCCCGAATTCCTGTAACCCGTGTTGGCATCGGACAGACAACGGGGAGGAAAGTCAACTCACGGCTACAGTTCTTCATGACATCGAGGTCATTCATGCTTCCAGTGTTTGGACAACCGTCATGTTCAGGGGGCTGTTTGTGGGGATGGGCCGAGAACAGTGCCTGAGCTGTGCTTGCAGGGAGCGGGATATCGGCCCAGGCTCCCTGTTTCAGCAACGATGCTTCCCAGTCAACTATGGCAGCAGTAAGCTCTGGCTTCGTCTCTGGATCTGGTATGGCGGAACGATTCGAGACTGCAAAACGTTAGCTAGTTAGCAGAGTAAGGACGACCAGAACGTACTCTTCTCGAGTTATTTTTTGCGACTGCGAGGACGGGATTCGGAGGACATGAGATATGAGAGCGTTGGCAGCGGATCCTCAGACTGCGTCGGAGCATTTCGACCCTATTCTGCCCCGACCGAACTTTTCCCAACTGGTATTTTCCCTGGGGCCGACGGCGCGTAGGAGATGGCGACCGGGTACGCTTGAGGTAGGTTGTACGCGCCAGGATTGTAGAATCCCCATCCGCGAGCTAACATCATCGTCTGAGAAGTTGAGCTGGAAAAGGGTAAACTTGGGATCTGGCGCCTGCTTATGAGTCTCAAGGAATCGAAAGAAAGATCGCCGCTCTTGAATAGCGAGGGAAAGCAAACTCTTGTGACCGGTTAGGTCACACCGTCACACAAAATCTCACAAAACTTCAATCTCCGTCGCGACATTCTGTCACAATCGTAGCGGGGCCTCTGCGGCGCCAGTCCCCGACCCCTGGGCCTCAATTGATATTGTACAGCGTAAGATGTCTTACAGCGAGCAAGCTTACCCTTGAGAGGCTTCTTTGCCGTCCATCGAGCCCCGGCAGTGCCGCTTAGAGGGAACATTTTTTACCATAACGACCAACTTACAGTAGCATGACTGGCTTACATTGGAGTCCTTCAAGTCCTCAAGGTTCACTTCCATTCTACTATCGACGACCTCTGGAATAAAATCCAATCATCTCTGCTGTCTGGTTTTGTCAAAAGATGTATTGCTGTCTGGCATTTGTTGCACGAAGGGTGACACACATTCCAATCAAAGCCCAATGTTCCGGAATCGATCTCGAGAGCATCTCCAGGAAGATATCTTGGTGAAACAAACTGGTGCAGCTTATCAGATGGCCGCAGAGAGCACCAGGCAGCCATTAGGTAATTTGGCTCGCCAGAATTGCGGGAAACAGCTCGGATTAGTGCAGAAGATCATATTAGGATGGCGGGAGTATGAGCCAAATTGGGTGGAGGATAATCAACTTCAAGAAGAGATACAAAAATTTACTGACGAGGAACTTAGACAACGGCTGAGAAGAGATACACAGAGAGTAATGCGAGTACACGAAGGAAGCCAGAGCAAGGCCACCATTTCGTTTGCACTTCCACGTCATCGGGATCCAGATCATCGCTTGGGTAGATCATGGGGTCGTACATACAGAGCAGCTATTGCTCACGAGCCCAGTTTTAGATATCGATATCATTCTCACACTTTCAGGACTTTTATCTTTGTACAGTGATGGACGTATTGACGCGACAGAACCCTCCTTCCACTCCGTGCAGTCGGGGATGATGTAGTGAACGCGCGACAGGCGACCTTGACATCTGGTCATGACTGTTAATTGGATGTCGGGGTTCGAGTATTTGCAGCAAGGGTCTTAGCCTTTACCCAGTCACCTCACGGTAAGTTCATCAGATCGAACCGTATGTTTTTACGAGCGCACAAGGCACCGACAAAACTCAGAGTTGTTTGGCGCACCAGAGCAACAACGGAGGTCTGAAGATTCATGAGCCAGTGACCGCCTTCGATAATACCTTTCATATTGAAGGGTGTGACCAAATTCCTGAGGGCGCTGAGAAATTGTTAAAGGCCATAAGAAGAGTAAGGGTTGAAGTTCTTATCGCCCTTGGACAAGTTTGACATTGATGAAAAGTGTTCATGCCTTTGACACTGCTTCGAGTACCGTGCTACTTTCGAGCGAAATTGATTTAGGAAGGTTGCTGATCTGTCCACCACTCAGGGAGGTAGGAGCCCTGTCCCGACAGCGATTTGGATCAAACACCGATTCTCATCTCGCTCTCATCCATAGGCATCGGCTCGCATCGCCGATCGCTGAGACGCTCCATACCGGCAATCTGTCGCACCACATGCACCCACTTAGTACTATCGTCTTCACACGCTCGACTTAGAACGGAGAAATGCAAAGATGGTCACGGACATAAAGGAAGCTTCCTTCGGAGGCGCCATTGAGCCAGCTGCATAGACCAAAGAATTGCGAAACGTCTACGAATCAAGTAATTGGAAAAATAAGTCTTTGTGTTCCTCGCTTGTCTGAACACAAGTTATACTTTTCAGCGCCAATTGTTATAGTTCCTGACCGCAGACCCTTGAGAGCCACTTTAGCCAGTGGCTCTACGAAATCTTGAGGTTTTCACACTGTCGGAGAGAGGTCGTTCCGCTGCTACAGGAAAGGCAGCGAACACCGGGGCGCTGAGAAACAACCTCACGTGTTTGATGCCATGATCTCCTCAAAGTCTCCTCGCCGCCTGTCCTTGCTCAAGAAGACTGGATACAACCGCCTTAGGCACCCCGCCACTATGTTTCGCGAGTAGAAGAGGACCAATCAGTCTCTTCAGAGATACGTACAACGTCGCTCAAGGGTGATATTCTCGCTCTGAACCTGAGGGCTAGTAGCCGGGCGCCTTCTCAGCCATTGAGCGCCTAATGTAGATGCCATCCTAAAACATTCTCGCCGTACTTTCAGCGGCCAGGAAATGGGCCCTACGTAATCTGAGTACAATGAGGCGAAGGTATGTATCCTCTGAGGGTCGCATATTCAAGTGCTTCGCTAGGTCTGCTTATTTAAAAGGTATGTGCTGACTACATTTCTATCGATGTCGTCATCTGAACCTTACTTTTGACAGCAGTGGGAGTCGGACTTTTGCGCTGCGTCGAGTTCTCAGTCGAATGTGGTAGCAATAGTCCAATTCGAGGGCACCTATTCGTCCAATCCGGGGGCATGGGGCCTCGAACGGGTGAATACGGCATGGCTCGATCCAACACGATGGCGAAGAACATCATTTTATCAGCACGGCATTGAGCAATTCAAAGAGTTGACCGCTATTCGAACCATGTCGTCATTATATGAACGCACTGGACTCAGTTTATCACAGCCTTAGGCTCGTGTATTCTTCAAGAACATCAAGAACATCACTCATTCGTCGGACTCTGAGCCCGTTTTCTGGAATCGGGGTGACATTCCGCAAACCCGGATTCAACGAATGGAGAAACACTGAAAGAACTGTTAACACGCCCCACATGTACCCCATGGTGTTTTCGATCGGCTTTATCGATTTCGGTGACATGATTCTGTCATAACACGCAACAGCCCCTGCGCTGCAAGCGATGTGGACCATGAGGATGTTCACTCTGGCACGAGGCTAAAGAATCTGTTTCATGCCTTCACAGCGGAGAGGTTTTACACAATTTCAAGCGCGGTGAGCATAATTTTTAGTTCCTCCGTTAGGAACGCTCAAGGGCCGAGGTCTCAATTTAGCGCTGTACAGGGTCACCGGTGATCGCGTGTGATCATGGTACGAACACAATAGGCATCCCTGGCCCGGTTTGTCAGAGAATATTAAGAATTCTCTCTATCAAAACCGTTTCTTTGTGTGTTGACAGCTGTATGCATGCTCAGGGGGAAGATAAAGATCGGCCCATACATGTTCCTGTAGTTTCCTCTGCCCACAGATCATTACCAAGACCATCTGGTGGGCATGAGTTGGCCTAGCGTTTGTCGCAAGGCACGACAGATGGGCCCCATTTTTTTTTATTTCACCGGAAAGCTCTCCTTTCCTAAACTTGACCCCTCACCTGCAATTTTTGTCCGACCGGATTGGCCGGAATTTCGGCACACATCCATTCTTCTCGCTTACGGTGGGGGACAGATACCGTTTGGGTCTGAGCGTACATGCGCAGAAAACAGGCCAATATTTCCCCCAATTTCAACGAAAACAGAGAAAGATTGGACTTGGGACCCGGTAGCATCCAAACCCACGAGAACTGCAATCTGCACGGCGTGTACACGAGCGAATATCTCAGAACTTGGCCTGGCTTGATCCATAAACGTGCTGAAAATTGGACGTAAGGGCGCAACCATAGAGCAGTACAGACTTGTGGTCCTACGTTTCCTGTCGTTTTCGCATGCAATATACTACGAGTAGCAACAAGGGTTCTCGAAACGAACCTTCAACCTCAGACCCGACAGCGGACCTCAAGCGTTATCCGGCTGTGCGACTCAGTGACCAATACCTGTCGGTGCTAGCTACGAAACTACCGTCTTCTTCTTGTATGGCTGCTCAACATTTGGGGGCCCCAGGTCTTTATCACATGCTCATCTCTCTCAAGTAATGCAACGAATGGCATCCATCAGGTTGTCACTGGACGCCAGGATGGGTTGGACATGGGAACCGAGTCTGCCAGGTACTCTTCGAGCACGGCACCGCTTAGCTTGAAGCCCACATCTTCGCAGTCGCCTCTTGGACCAGTTCTTTCCAAGTTTGCCCCTGTTCTGCATTTCAAAATCTCATCTTTCATTTCAAAGTAATAGCACTGAAAGGGTAAGCTCGAATGTAATGTATGTCGATAGATTGCGTTTAAGGGAGCGGCATTCATCAGGAAACGTGCAAATTACTTTTGCTCTTTTAGGAGCGCTCCCAAGCGCTGTCAAGCTAAGAAAAGCTCAAAAAAGCTAGCAAGTCAAAAGCTGACAAGTTGACGTCAGTTTTGGCAAAAAGCTACGCCAAATTTAGCAGGGGCAATGGCCGGAAAAAGCTGATAAGCGACAAAAAGCCCAAATTTAAAGTTTAGGTTTACTGATGCTAAGTCTCCCATATCGCGGACCTCGGGCTTGGGCTTGTAGATAGTCGTACAATTGATGGTGACGCCGACCAAGCGCACGTAAAAATCGTAGTACCAGTAGTTGCAATACGGTAGACTTGAGTATTATATGAGTATGAGGGAACGGCGCATGGGCAAACGACTTGTCTGCCCCGCCTCTAGGGCAGATATAGCAAGGCTCCCTGCCCGTTCAACCCATTAACAATTTCCCGAGGAGGGGCGCTCAGTGCGCTTCCTTCCTCGTGCTCCCTTGTCGTGGGCCTCGGGCTTGTAGGCAGTTGTACAGCTTGTGATAGCCAGTGGCGTCCCGACTAAGAGCGTTTTCAATTCTAGGGTGAGCATGTATGTAGTGGTATAGATTCCATAGACTCCGAGACATCAGAAGTTATCTCGGATTCTTCGGTTGGGAGGGTGTTAGCTTTGGACGACTTGGTGCAGCCCCAACATTGTCCATTTACCATCGACCCGAAGCAACTTGGTCAACCAGATGGACGACGAACCCATATAATTTCTTGTATCGCGTCGCCCAAAGCGAAGCACAGCGGGTAACAGGTAAAATCTCTGTCATGAATCCGACTGGAGACAGTAGGATATACTAACCTTGGCGTAGGATGCAAGCTGCTCTCGTAGAAATCGCCGAAGACTTATACAAGGACGATGAGGATGATAAGAATTTCACAGTTGAGAACGGTATGTCTTCTCCCTTGATTCTCAAGGACGAATGCTGAGAAGTGGGCAGATGAACAACACGCTGATCAAGAAACCGTGTATGGCCTTAAGCTCTTCTGGCTATTGTCCTGATTGAGGACGATGTTAAAAAATTGGGTGGGTTGTTTCGGTGCCATAAGAGGTGCATCTCTGATGGCTAATTTCGTTTTATGGACTTGAAGAGCGAGATTGGGGATTTCGTTGGCTTTTTGTGGTATGTTTACACCTTCTCACCTTCAAATTGGCGAATGGATCGGCGCGTCCAGGCAGTAGTGCCCCTCATAGGTCCGTCTGCGCATGCCCGGCGCAGCTCGACGAGTTTGGAGGCTACCTCCATTGAGCAGGCCCTCCAATTTATGCTGCCCTCCTTCTATCGAACTATGGCGGAGGCCGGCTGTTTGCACTGGTGTAAGTCAAATATGTTTTTTGATATCGGCTCGATGACGAATTTCCATGCCCATATTCGTGGTCGGGTTTGCTTTAATTCATAAACATCAAGTGATGTATCCAGAAAGGCACGAGTCTACATGTACCAAGGAGTGCCGTCCCCTGTTGACGAGAAGCCTGGATAGACATGCATGGAACGAACCCGTACACAATATTTCAAAACACGGCGGAAAAGTTGCCAGACCTAGGAGATAGACCTGTGACTTTCCCTCTATGAGGTCGCGTGACGATCTCCGCTATCGAGGATTCCGCATCCGCGGCTTTTATTTATAAAATATCCTCATAGAGCGGTACTGGTCACGAGTCTACCTAGGAGAGTGCTTTGATCCGGCGGGAATCGGCAACCGACAATTCGCGTGCTCTTCAAGTGCTCTCTACTTTCGACCTTCATGTCTCGAGCAGCTGAACTGAATCCGCCAAACATATTCTATTTCCCGAGAGAAGGAGGCTGTACCGGACGTATCTAAAGACCCTAGCAGGCAGTAGTCTCGAAGGCAAGTAGAAGGTGCGATAGCACTGGTTCGAAGGGAACTTTCACCGACCTGTCCGAGTGACCATTCAGGGCAGTGAAAAACAGTAAGCNTTTTTTTTCATCCCTTCACCTTCAATTCAGTTGATAGCATAGAATCTCTGACTCGGGAACAGCTGTATCTTACCCCGTGATGATTAAAGAGGGTGTGCCATTCAAAAGAGAAAAGCTGTGATACCTGCAGGCCTGATCTCTCAATTTGATATAAGGGAGGGGTTGGTGCAATCTGACGCCCGGAAAGCCACTCAGAGCCTCTCACTTCCGCCCTTCCACAATGTCGAAACAGAGCACGGATGCTGCTGAGACCGAACCAGCGCATGTTGGGATCGGTGACCCTCTCACAGTCTGGCGATCCGGGAATGAGTACCAGTGGAAACGAATTTCCTGGTTACTACCTCCGAGGTACGTCTCCTCGCATTTTGCCCAGCGTTTGCTCTTGGGAACTTATGTATGTCACCCCGAGCTTGCAGACTTAACCATCGAACTATGCCCATCTATTCCTAATCCATTGCCCGTGACGGCGTTTGAAATACCAGAGATCGATGCGGATGCCGCTGGCCTCGCGCTTTTTGACGTTCGAGGGAGGAAGTCGATCCTATTGATCTTGCCCAAAGTGTCCGAGAGCAAATATGTGTTCGAGGGCACTGTTGAATTGTGAGCGAGTTTAGATCCTTTGATATTCCTGATCTGATTTAGTTGCTCATGTGCAGGCCTAAACGAGACACTGACATGTTTGCGGCCCTAGCGATGCATGTTCCGACCAGAACCCTCAGGGCAATCGATATCAATATATGCACTTGCTCTGATTGTAATCTAAACGCGATGGAGTCTGCTCATTATAGTTTGTGACTGTTATCAGGCCTAAGCCTCACCGGCCTCCGAGTATGCGTCTACCGACATGCTCCTCTAGTATTTCCTCGTCACATGGCGATGACCTCGGATCAGACGCTGGGNAAATTCGAATTTGATGTATGCTTGCTGGGGCATGATAACTCCGAAGAAATGAACATGACTTTGGAGGATTGGAAAGGCTGGGATGGTAGATATATATCATCTCCCGACGCTAGATTCACTCTATTTAACCCAAGTCATTTTCAACAGACTCTGAGGAACTAACTGAATTCTTCGAACTTTGGGCTCAACAAGGTCAGCCGAATAAAATCCACTTGCGATTTCGTAAGGGCTAAAGAATCATAAGCTCGGATTGGTCGAGAAGAAGCGGACAAGAAGGCGCGAGAGTCTCCATGCGACTTGAACCTCTCCACTTTGGGCGGTACGATTATCGCCAGTCGGTTTCCCGCAAACTCTGTGTGGCCCAACAAGGTCGAGAAGGCCATCGCTGGATACAAGGACCTGATTCAAACTCGACCGAAGGAAGACCTCCCTAGGTGTTACTTTGAACTTGGGAGCGCGTTCTGGGCTCGTCATGCCTTGACAAAGGATGTTCATGATTTGGACCAGGCAATCTGTGCACAACAGAGCGCCGTCGGCATTTTACCCGACGACGACCCCCTCCTACCAGTCGTACTCATGAATCTTGGTATCTCCTTCCTCGCACGCTTCGAATTTACGAAGAATATGGGAGATCTAGAGCAATCGATCAGCGCTCACAATGTCATTCCGTTACTCAAGACGCCAACAGAGTCCGCGAAGGGCAATGCGCTCCACAGCGTGGCGAACTTGTACGATATTCGCTTTCAACATACAGACGACGTCGAAGATCTCAAAAAGTCGATTGATCTGAAGAGAAAGTCGATCAATCTCATCGGCTCGGAAAACTCCAACCTGCTCACAAGTCTGGCGTATACTCTAGGAACATTGTCACAATCGGGCCGATACCAGTTCAGCAGCGCGGAATTTGACGAAATGATTGGTCTAGAACGAAGAGCGTTAGAGCTGGCGCCGGAAGACGACCCTCATCTATCTTGCAAATACACCAACCTATCCAATTCCCTCCGCACTCGGTTTCAAAGGACGGGCCGACATGTCGATATCGAGGAGGCCATGACCGCTCAGCAAAAGGCCATTCACTTCCTTCCTCGAAGCGCTCACACCAAACACGCAGAAACCTACGAGAATGTGGCGGCCTCGGCGTTTACTCGCTATGGTCTAACGAATGATCGCCTCGATCTAGAGAATTCTATCTCCATCAAACGAAAGGCCATCGATGGTACCCCGCGAGATGGTGCCAATAGGGTGAAGCTATCATCCAGGTTGTGCAACCTCGCCGGCCAACTAGAGGCTTTCCACGAACTCACTGAAGAAATAAAACACCTTGATGAAGCCATCTCGAAGGCCACCGAGGCTGCGGAGCTGCTTCCAGCTGGACATCGGAACCTCCCCATCATTCTCGTCGCCCTTGGAGGAATGTACGTTTGCAAGTACAAGACTACCCAGGATTTCTCGAACTTGGACCGAGCGCACTCGTGCTTAGATCGTGCCATGGAAGCGATCGGGGATACGACCGAGCCTTTTGTGTTGGCGAGATGCGGCAGATTGATGCTGGAATTCTACCAAGTTGGCGAGAACCCTGCAGAACTAGTTGCGTCGCTCTCTTTTTGCGAAGTGGCAATTGAAATGACGCCGGCCGATCACCCACACATGGCTCCCTACCTCATCACATTCGCAGCAGCATATATGTTTGTGTACATTGCGACCGGGGATATCGAGCAGGCACATACCGCTATTTCTAAACTTCGGGCGGTTACGAGCAGCACAGCCGCCTCTCCTGTGCAGAGACTGGCAGCCGCGAGAATGTGGTGCGGAATATCCGTGTTGCGAAAGTCTCCCGATATATTGGATGCGTTTCAAGCTGCGATTCCCTTGATTTCCCTCGTCGCTGGGCTGGATCAGACGCTGGACAAACGCCATGGCAAGCTCAAAGACCTGTCGCAACTTTCATTGGAAGCTGCTGCCGCTGCGATAGATGCGGGAAAGCTCGATATGGCCGTGGAGTGGTTGGAGGGTGGTCGTTGCATTGTGTGGAATCAGTTGAACGGATTGCGTCAGCAGTCCCTCGACGCCTTAGAGCTGGTTCATCCACGGCTTGCGGAAAGATTTATGAATCTGTCTGCTGCACTGGAGAACGCGAGTTCGCGCGTCTCCTCCTCCCAACAATGGATTCAGGCCGATTCGGAGCAGCGTATTTCAATGCAGGAAGAAGTCACTGCCCATGTTAAGCTCGCAGGGGATTGGGAAGAGCTGCTCCATTCTATTCGCAAGATTCCCGGCTTCGAAAACCTTTTGCGTCCTCCTTCCCTCCGAAACCTGTTAGAAAACTTACCAGAGGGTGTCATCGTCGTTATCAACGTCTTCTCAACTCGATGCGACGCTTTGGTGCTGATCCCTGGTCTCGAAGAACCTTTGCACATTCCCCTTCCATCATTCTCTATGGGGAAGGCCGAAGAACTGCGAGTTCGGTTGCATTCCTGCATTCAATCGAAGAATTTGCGAATCCATCAGCAAGGGCTTGAAACGGATGAGGATCGCGGAATGTCGACATACCGAAAGGCGAATAGGTCGAAAGGTGCCCTCGAGAACACCTTGCAGGAGTTGTGGGGCTTGGTGGTGAAGCCGATTTTCGACGAGCTTGGTTTCTCTGTAAGTCATCCACTTCTATAAGATGTGCGAACCATCGTTGCTGAACGGAACGTCATGCTTCTGTCCACTCTCTTTCATATTCAGACTTCTACTTCTCCCAAGCCGAGAGTTTGGTGGTGCTCGACTGGGCCCCTGGCTCTCCTTCCTTTGCACGCCGCAGGCATATATCGAGGGCCCGACAAAGTCTGCGTTGCGGATTTCGCGATCTCGTCTTATACCCCCACGGTCACTGCACTCTTGGAAAGGTCGAGCTCGAAGTCTCATGGAACTGATAATCCCAGTGGCGGATTGCTCGCTATTAGCCAGCCAGATACCCCAAACCTGCCCCCTCTCCCAGGTACTGTTGACGAAGTCTCCGCAATCCAAAAAACCTTCACCGGCCGAGGATTCGAGGCCGATAGTTTGAATCGTCAAGAGGCCACCGTCGAGGCAACCATCCAAGGCTTGAAAGATCACCGTTGTGTCCACTTTGCGTGCCACGCCAGCCAAAACGTCCAAGACCCTTTGAAGTCGTGCTTCTATCTCCACGATGGCCGTTTGGAGCTATCCGAGATCATCAAGTTGAGGCTACAGAGCGCCGATCTCGCTTTTTTGTCCGCGTGCCAAACGAGTGCCGGAGACGAGCAGCTCTCAGAGGAGGTGGTCCACCTAGCAGCTGGAATGCTGGCGGCTGGATATGGAAGCGTTATTGCGACAATGTGGTCAATCCCAGACTCAAATGCACGCGTTCTAGCAGATCAATTTTACCGGGAGCTACTCCAACTTGGTGGTCAATCGGAACAGGTAGACGGAAAGCTTTCGGCTCGGGCACTTCATGTTGCTTTGGAGGATATCCGGCGGGAATTCATGGTGGCAGGAGATTCAGCCGAGCGTCTGGAGGAATTTCTACTCGCTTGGGTACCTTATGTCCATCACGGTGCCTAAAAGGCTGTAGCTCTTTGTACACACACTTACATTCGAACGATGTAGTAGCTATCGGTAGGCTATGCTGATCATGATAAACTAGGTGTTGATAAACAGTGTCACCAACCATGGCATCAATCGGATGAGTCTGGACTCGTCAGCCGCATTTACAGGATGGCCTCACAGGATGGCCTCAAAGGTTGGTCTTCATGGTGTATTGGATTAACCTAATTCCTCATGGCGGACTCAAACCAGCCTGGACTATCGAATCCTCTCTACTGAAGTGGGTGGGAGGAGCTCAGTGAACTTCTTCCTCATGATCCCTTGTTGCGGGCTTCGAGCCTGTCGGTAGTCGTCCGACCCACAATCGCTTGCGACGCCGACCAAGAGCTCGTTGAGCACTGTAGCAGTACCAGTAGTCGAAAAGTAGACCTGAGTACTGAGTCTGTTGTAGGGGGTGGCAAATATAGCCAAGCTTCCTGCGGCTCCCCAGTGACCACCCGATTCCCTAACAGGTCCTAGCCGTAGAGCAGACCTGATTTGAGTGTGAGGGGTGCGCAAACTGACAAGTCTATCCCACCTTGGGGTGGGTGGGAAGCACTCAGTGCGCTTCCTTCCTCGTGCTCCCCTGTCGTGGGCCTCGGGCCTGTAGGCAGTTTTCCGGCGAGCGATAGCTGGCGCTGCCCACCAAGAGCACGTCAAATCGCAGGGTGAGTCTTGAGGGATTTATGCAGCACTTCAGTTATTCAGAGGTTATTTGGGATTGTTAGGTTGGGATGGCCCAGGCGTTGGCTTTGGACGTGTTGACGTGCGACTTGAATTCGACTTGGTTCAGCCGCAATATTGTCCATTTACCATCGACTCGAAGCAAGGTCAACAAGATGGACGACGAACCCATAGAATTTCTTGTATCGCGTCGCTCTAAGCGAAGCACAGCGGGCAACAGGTAAAATCTATGTCATGACTCAGATTGAAGACGGTAGTATATACTAACCTTCGCGTAGGATGCAAGCTGCTCTCGCAGAAATGGCTGCTGAAGACTTGAACAAGGACATTGAAGATGATAATGATTTCACAGTCGAGAACGGTATGTCTCCTTCCTTGTCTCTCAAGTATGAATGCTGAGAAGTGGGCAGATGAACAGGACGTATTCGAATCCGATTTCGAGAGTACAGACGAAGAAGAAGATGCTGAGAAGAATAGAGAGGATGCTGGTGAACAGATAGTGCATGAGGAGGAACGAAAGGAGCGTAGGGTGTGTTACCCGTCATCTTATCTGGAGGTCCGCTAGCTCATTTGTGCGCCCCAGGCAGCCCGGTCAAGGTTAGAGAAAGCAACAGCCGCTGCTCATGCCCGTAACAAGGCAACCTTCAACCCCCAAGCACAATCAGCGCCTCCTAAAGCTTCTTCAAAGCCTAAAGAGCGGCTTCGTATAGAGGATATCTCTGATGATTTGCCTGTGGCGTCTACCTCGGCGACGGTTGGCGATAGTTCGTTGAAGCGAAAGCGAAAGAGTCTTCGAACGCAGACTGTTCTCAATACCACCGCGACGGTGAAGCGTCTCAAGGAGATTGAGAACAATAGGGTAAGAAGTTTGGTCTCTTCCTTGCGGAGCTGAAGCTGAAATCGCAATTCATTTGCGTAGGCACTTGCGCCTAAGAAGGCGAAGACCGAGGCGAAGACGTACACCCAAGCCGAGCTGATTGCACGGGCTTTGGATAACGAAGAGGGAAACATCAGGGAACATAGAGATTACCTCAAGAATGAGGAGGAGAAACGCAAGCAGGCCCGTGTCGTACGCGCGACCGTTAAAGGCCCCTTGTTAAGATGGGTCAGTAAAGTCGAGGAAGTCAAGGTCGTGGTTGAACCGCCACCTCCGCCTCCACCTCCTCCTCCTCAGCCAAAGCAGATTCCGGCTCCAGCTCCGACTTCAACTCCTTATACACTGGCATTACCAAGGAGCATTGCGTATCCTGCTGGGAGTTTCCCTGTTTCGACGTCGTACTTCCCTCCGCAGCAACAGTCGTACACGCAAGTTCAGCCGTATAATTCGACTTTCATTTTTCAGTCTTGGCCGTCGCCTAGTGCTGCCTCGAGCTCGACGTCTGTCTCGTATCCTGTGTTTCCACAGAATTACGCTATGCCTAGCCCGCCCCCGCCGCCACCTCCTGGCTCTGCTCCCCTTCCTCCTCCGCCCTCTATACCTGACCCCGAACCAGTCCTACGACCCCCGACACCGCCACCACCGCCACCCGAGCCGGAGATCAGGTTCGAAAAAGTTGGCAAGAATTATGTGGTTCATGATTCTGGAAAACCGAGTGGGAGTGGGACGAAGAAGCCGACGTGGAATGAGACGATGCAGGCTATGTTTGGGAAGGAGGTGAAGTGGGATGAGATTAAGGTTTATACGAGTAAGAACAGACCGATGGGTATGTGTTCATCCATTCATTCTCCTTTGTCGTTTCGTCACTACGCCTACATACGTGCTGGGCTATCGCTTCTATCTGTCTACCCATTTCGGAATCGTATGGAATTTAATGCTGATGGCTCTCCTCCCCGAATTCTTATCTAGCTCGACCTGTCCAGACGTGTCCTATCACAGGGAAGACTCCAGCTCCGTACAAGGAACCAACGTCGGATGTACCGTTTGGAGATGTAACGGCTTATAAGGTGTTGATGGAGCTTTTGGACCATGGATATGTGTGGAGTCCGAGGCTGGGGTGCTATGTTGGAAAGGATGAGGAGAAGGGCTCAGAGGGGGTTAGTAGTTGGCCGCAGAGAGAGGAAGAAGAAGAAGAAGAGGGGGAAGAGGGGCAAGAAGGAGAAAAAGAGGTGGAGGTGCTGCGGAGGGAGAGGCTCGGAGGAAGGTTACGAGCGCTGTGAGGGGAGAAAGTCTGGATGATACCCGTTTGTTATGTGTTTATACCCCGATTCTTGCTGTGAGTTATTTTTCGTGCACTCTGCGGTCAGCTCAGCTCATTCGTTGCAGACTCCTATCATGCATGTTTTACGTTGGTGGTGCGAGTTTGAGGCGAACAACAGCCCTCAATATGATGTACCCGGGTTTTGCATCCCCACCGTGGGCGGACTCATTTAGCGTGTCCATCCATTCTCGAGGTGCCCAAAGTTATTTCTTTGGAGATTCTTGTATTGTGAGTGCCATTCCAATCTTGCTACTCTAAAGCGTCACTCATGCTCTAGCAGAATTTACTCCAGTTGCTTTTCGTACCAGGCTTTTTGATATCCGAATGTAACTTGGATTGCATACTTCCCAATCGTGCTTCCATGCAAGTGTCACTAGAAACTCGGCTTCCAGTTCATCGTCCCCGAGTATTATTAACGAGCCTTCCCTCTTCCCGTTCATTCCACAGGAGATAGATAGCACTCTCGATATAACTCTCCACTGAAGGTAATAAGATCCGCGGTTCTGATTCTATATTCTCTTGCAATTTATATTAGACTGGAGGTTAAGTAGCTTGCTGTGGCGAGAGGTCTCTTTCTCCTTTCCTCTTCTCTTCTTCTATCATTGACTACCGTCCTTGCCAATTCTCTCTCACCATCTTAGTCTTCATCCTCGTCCTTAGGCATCCTAGCTCTGGCTTCCGGTCGCTCTTCCCCTAGCATCACTGCTGCGTCCACATCGTCCGCGATGTCGGTCGACGCTTCGCTGCAGCTTCGAAGGATGTCGGCTCATATGCACGACATTCCCAGAGTAGATCATAATACCGACAAGGAGAAAGGTGTTCAAGTCGCTTCCATCGAGGGTGCGCCGTCTTTGAGCGATGAACAGGAGGAGCCTGCTGCTGGGTTTTGGGGGTGGGTGACGATTGCTGGAGCGTAAGTCCGGATCTCCTCGTGCTGTGGTTTCCCGTTGTTCGGTATTCGTGGGTTGATAGACGGAATGGATAGGTTTATGATCCAGTTTTGTGGATATGGGTATGGGGCGGCGTATGGAGTCTTTCAAGGTTAGTCGAACCGAAACCGATTTGGAAGTTGAACGGAATTAATTTTGAATGTTTTGCAGATTATTACATTCGTTATTACCTCCCGGACGCTTCGCCCTCGGTCATCTCGTGAGTGTCCCTCTCGATCCTTAAGTTGGTGTTGGTCTTAACGCGCCAACTAGGTGGATAGGGAGTGTCAATGCATTCATGTCGATTGCGATGAGCTTGGTTGTCGGCGTGATTTATGATAAAGGGTATTTGTGAGTGCCTATTCTATTTCTTCGGTTTGTTGGCTTCGCTGATGAGTTGTATATGAATGAAGTTATCATTTGCTGTACAGCGGCTCCTTCATGAGCGTGTTTTCGCTCTTCATGCTATCCTTGGCAAAGCCGGGCCAAGTGTGGCAGGTACGTACTTTTGCACGTCTCATTTTAATCAGGAAGCCTGACCATCGGGTCGATTTGGTACTACATTCCAGTGTTTCTTAGCTCAAGGTGTCGGACTCGGAATGGGAACAGGGTTGACCTACGTCCCCAGCGTCGCCATTGCTTCGCAATACTTTCCTCGACGCGAGTCATCCGCCGTAGCGATGATCATCGTCACAGCCGGCACACCACTAGGTGCTGTCGTTCACCCGATTATGTTGAACAAGCTATTCAGCAATCCTGATCTGACATTTGGAACGGCCATGAGGATCAGTGCAGGCTTTGTGACGGCGTTGCTCTTACTTGCGTGTTTGGTGATGCGGAAGAGAAATCCTCCGCCTGAGAACCCGCCGAGTGTGGTGAAGGTGTTTGGGAAGGCAGTTAGGGATAAGGCGTTTGTGTGTATGTGTGCTTCGTGAGTCTCTTACTGCTCGTATCCGTTTGTTTCGCGTCGGGATTACCGGTGACTGAACATGTTCAAACAGGCTGATGTTGTTTTGCATGGCGTTTTATTATCCGCTTTTCTACCTCCAGCTGGATTCGGTTAAGCATGGTGTTAGTGAAGGAATCGCGTTTTATTTTGTGAGCTCCTCGTCTTCCCTCCTCCCTTCNAAAACCTCCCGGAGCTAACGCCGAACAAACCGTCATCGATTTCAGGTGGCGATAATGAATGTAGGCAGTTTCATCAGCGGCCTGCTTCCAACCCTCTTTGTGGAATCGGTGGGGGTCGTGAATATGGTGGTGTTCTCGGCGGTGTCGACTACTGCTATCATATTCTCGATGGTTGCTTCGAAGGATTTGGCTAGTGCGTTGGTGATCACGGTTTTGTTTGGGCTTTGTGTTGGGATATGTGAGTCTTCCCAGTTCTATGAAGGCGTTTTCATTCCCCGTGGCCGAATACACGCTGATCGAGGAACAGTTTATGGCCTTCAAGCTCCTCTGGCTGTTGTCCTGACTGAGGACGATGCTGAAATTGGGTAGGCTGTTTCGGCGCTATACAAGGTACATTTCTGATGGCTAATTTTGTTTTATGGACTTGAAGAGCAAGATTGGGGATCTCGTTGGCATTTTGTGGTACGCTCACACCCTATCACCTATGGTTGCACCAAAGTTGACGAACGGATCGCGTCTAGGCATTGGTGCCCTGATAGGTCCGTCTGCCCGGCACAGCTCGAAGAGGTTGGAGGCTAACTTCATTTTATCAGGCCCTCCAATTCATGGTGCCCTTCTATCGAACGATTACATATGGTGGAGGCCGGCCGTGTTTAGTGGCGTAAGTAAAATACGTTTGTGATATCAGCTTATTGACGAATTTCCATACCCAGATTTGTGGAGTCCTTTCAGTGGTCGGTTTTGCCTTGATACATAAACTTCAAGTGAAGTACCCAGGAAGGCACGAGTCTGACATAGGAGAAGGAGTGGCGTCCCCTATTGGCGAGAAGCCCTAGATAAACATGTATGGAATGTACACAATACTTTAAGACACGGCGATAGACTACGTTTTGGCTCAAAAAGTTGCCATACCTAGGAGAGTCTGAGACGGCGTGTGCAATCGCTTTGATCCAGCGGGAGTCGGCCAACGACGATTCGCGTTCTCTTTGCTTTCAACATTCATGTCTCGGGCAGCTGAACTGAATTTTCAGACTTGAAAGACCACCGCTGCGTCCATTTTTTGCATGTTACGCCAGCCAAACGCCCAAGACCCCTTGAAGGCGTGCTTCTACCTTCACGATGGCCGTTTAGAGCTATCCGAGATCGTCAGGTTGAGGCTACAGAGCGCCGACTTCGCTTTTTGTTCGCGTGCCAAACGAGTGCTGGAGACGAGCAGCTCAGAGGAGGCGGTTCACCTGGCAACTGGAATGCTGGCGGCTGGACTCGGAAGCGTTATTGCGACAATGTGGTCAATCCCAGACTCGAATACACGCGTTCTAGCAGATCGATTTTACCGGGAGCTACTTCAACTTGGCGATCAATCAGAACGGGTAGACGGAATGCGTTCGGCTATGGCACTTCATGCTGCTCTAGAGGACGTTCGGCGGGAATCCATGGTGGTAGGAGATTCAGCCGGGCGTTTGGAAGAATTTCTACTCGCTTGGTGCCTTAGGTCCCATTTCGGTGCCTAAGGGGTTCTTTAACTTGTTGAAATTGATTGCTTACATTCAAATGATGCAGCTATCGGTAGGCTACGCTGTAGATGCTACATCAGATATTCAATACGCAGTGTCACCCAATACAATCAATGCTTCAATAATGGCATAAATTCAATGAGTCGGGACTCGCCAGGCGCATTCACAGCATCGCCCCAAAGGTTGGTCTTCATGTTGTATTGGACCAACCTGGTTCCCCATGCCGGACTCAAACCAGCCTGGATGATCAAATCTAGCTCTTTCCTGGCGCTTGAGGAGTGAGATGAGGAGGACTCTAGGCTGGCAATCTCGTTACGGAGCATTCGCACAATCTCGGGCAGGTTGACGACGCGTCCCCGAATCCCAGGCTGCACAACAGCGACAGCATTAAGATAGACAGTTTCAAGTTGATTGGTGAAGCTGAGTATTGCATTCAAGGCTTCCTCCTCAAATGTCGTGAAGAGATGAGTTGGTCTTAAATCTATCAGGCAATTAAAGGGGGAGGCTTACCAACGTTACCAAAATACCCTTTCCCGGTGCCGGTGGGTGGTCGCCAAAGAACGACACCCCTAACGTCTTTAGGTGTGGAAGTCCCCTGAGACAACAAATCTGGGTGTCATCCAAGCACCAAGTGTTTGCGAGGTGGACGTTTTCGGGAATATGAAGCCATCCGCAGTGAAGCTGAATGTGGAATGCACGCAAGCAATCTTGATGATGTGGAAGTACCGACTGGAACAGACGATATTTGGCTTCAGGATTGGCTTTGGAGAGGTCGTGTTGAGCTATAAAATAGAATTCCTCCAATCCGCGATAGTGAAGGAGATATTCAACCAGCTGAAGCGTTACTTGCGAAATTTCAAGAGTTTTCAACCGGATTCCGGACAAACGAAATGCCGTCCATATGTTTTCGTCACATTGTCGAATATCCAGGGACTGCAAGTTGGCTAGGTACTTCACGTCAGTAGGGGAAGGGGATAGGATGACATTTCGAAGTCGAAGGCTTGTTAGAGATGGGTGGAAGTTGTGTTGATGGGGTAGATCCTTGACCACATCAGAAAACTTGACTGGGTAATGTAAAACACTAGCAATGTTGAGAGTCTCCACAAAAGGACAGGATGCCAGGAAGGAGTGAATGTCGTCTGATACCAATCTGACCTCTGCAATTTTAGTACATCGACCCTGGGGCTCGACGAGGGATATGGTTTTTAAGCTGAGATTGAATCTAGGTGCGATGGCGAGACGAGTGATACCATGGCCAAAGTGTAGATGAAGATTTTCCAGCTGTGGTARCTTCTGAATGGCTTTGAGCATTTTCTTCTCGATCTTGAGCGGCGTCACCATTTTCCAGCTGGGGGACACAAAATCAGCGAATTTAGAAGAGGGAAAACGAATACTAACTTACTGCACTGTTTTAATACCCTTCAACGTTCGTATGACTTTACACAAATAATTAGTTTGCGTCATCATCAGCCTACTAGCGGTAGTAGGAGGGTAAGCTGCGACGTCGACTTGTAGGTGATTGATGTACAAGGTCTCCGCCAGCTCGCAAAATGTGTTGTGGCCTATGGACATACCCTCGAGTTTCTTCGTCGACCCGATGAGGGTAAGTAGGCCGACGACTGTGTGCTTGACCAGCTTGTCGATAGAGTGGCAGACAAGTCGAAGGGAGCATCGGTCGCCGAACGTATACTGCGTTCGACCCAACCCCTTAAGCCAAGCGGCGGGTAAGCAGCGTGTAGGAAGACCCACTTGATAACCATCAAATATCTGAACAAGTAGCTCTTGGGGCAGATTCAAAAGCCTTGACTCGGAAGTTCTCCGCTGGTTGGCTGGAAGACACGTTCGATAAGTTCCCATTGATGCTGGGAAGGCGTCCAACCCATCTCCTCCAGCCTTTCGAGATCGGTGACAACTTGGATGCCATAGACTTGCTCATCCAGCAAGGTAAGGAAGAGGGATTTCGGACACTGCAGGAGGAAGAAGCACTGGGCACTCGGTTGCTATGGCTATGCCTGGGCTTTGCGCGAGTTTGCAGCGAGAAGCTCCACCGAGCTCCACTTAGTCGCCTGCGTTGCACAGTGCTCTCAACATTGCATTTGATCCGTTGCTTCCGGATCATCCCGTCTTTCGAATTGCCGTTCGCGCCAAAGTTCGTCGGAGCTGTGACGCACTTGAATGCAATGTTTCGAGTGGATGTATTGAGTGGCATTGTCACGGGTCAGTTCTTGTCTTTCCATATTTTCNTTTTTCTACCCCGGACACATACAAACTGACCTGTTAAAAATCTCCCTTTATGTCACATCCGATCCATTGCATTTTGGGTGCGGTAACGGCGGTGCTCACTCCTTAACCATCTTCGTGTTCAACGGAATCCGGTGCGTAGCTCTATTCAAATCACAGGTATTCCATTTTGCGGTGACCCTTAGCCCCGAGTTTGTATAATCATGCCCTCGTCTTATCGGTCGTGGTGTTACTCCAGAACGAGACACCCGAGCAGCATACTTGGCGCTCCCCATTGGATCCTGAGCGCCCGAAGCTGCGGATTCCGGAATGGCAATCAAAGCGTTTCAAGTTCTGGGCTTCGTGCGGCCATGCGCTTGGGTGGAATAATACCTGAGGCCCGGCGCTGGTTGGAGCCGATATGACAATATAAACCAGGAAGACTGCGACTTGCCGGCCTTCTCGCAACATACAATGCTCCCTGACCTTCTGCGCATCATCTTAGTCTTTGGAGGCACCTGGCTGACCTGGCGACTCTTGAGGCGTTTCTCGTATAAGAATACACTCGACAACCTTCCCGGGCCCGTTGGTGAGTCTTGGTGGGCAGGTAAGGAGACTTCATCGGAGAAATTCTGCGCCAAGCTGAAGTGATTCATCAGGCGACTTCATGAAGCTGGTCGGCAACGATGGGAGAGAGTATCACGATAGCATCGCAAAGAAGTGTGAGTGGTGTTCGCCGTTTTGTCGAACGATCCTAAAAATATGACATTTGGTTCTTTGCAGATGGAAGAATCATAAGATTTCCAGGATTTTTCAGAGTAAAAGTGAACCTTTCAACTTCCCGCCACATTCACTAATCATCTCCGAAGAGCGCCATGCTATATGTGTACGACCCAAAGGCACTGCATCATATCCTTGTCAAGGTAAGCAAGCGAATTGTACCTTCCTCGATTCGGCTGACTTGTCAACTCAGGATCAATACATTTACGAGGAATCGGTGGATTTCATTCAGTAAGCCTACCGCCATGCTCGTTTCGCGCAGTTCTGAGCTCGACTCTCATCCAGAACGAATGATCTGACGTTTGGAAAAGGATTGCTTGCAACCTTGGGTAGGAGTTCTATTCCGGGATGCTAAACAAAACCAAGTACTAACGTTTAGTAGGAGAACACCATCGCAAGCAAAGAAAGCTTTTGAACCCCGTATTCTCGACCGCTCATCTTCGAGAAATGAGTGAGTAGTTCTAGATCGTCAAATGTACAACTGAGTGACCATGTGTCCCCAGCACCCATCTTCTATGAAGTCGCTCACAAGGTTAGTCCGCACCCGGCCCCGGTGCACGTTGACACTGACAGCTGGGTTAATAGCTACGAAAAACATTAACGGAGCAAGTCTCGCAAGGAGAAAAAGAGGTGAACTTCCGGTTTCAACCAATCTAGCCGCCACAATCATTCTGACAAAGTTCAAAGATCGACATGCTTTCATGGATGGGTCGCACTGCCTTGGAGCTCATCGGTCAGAGCGGCTACGGGTACTCTTTTGATTCATTAGAAGAAGGTGCCCCTGAACACCCATTTGCCGCTGGTATCAAGAACTTGCTGTAGGTGACCTCCAGCCTCTCATGTTTTGGCAAACTAGGAGAACTGATGTTTGAGAATCTGTGCAGTGGAAATATAAATGATGGTGGAATTCTGGTTGCTCGGATGATCGTCCTGCCGCTTGTTTATGGAGTCGGAACACCCAAATTCCAGCGAGCTGTCGTGAACATGCTGCCTTGGAAGGCGTTGCACGACCTCAGGGACATGATAGACACCATACACAATACCTCAGTCGAAATCGTCAACAAGACCAAGCAGGCTCTGACAGAAGGAAAGGCTGGCTCTGAGCAGAGAGTTGGTAGAGGGAAAGATATTATGAGCATCTTGAGTGCGTATATCCTACTTCAACCCCTCTCTTTTGAACTGACACGGCGCTCTAGTCAAGGCTAATATGGAAGCATCGGAGGAGGACAGGCTTCCTGAAAGCGAGATAATCGCCCAGATTTCGTACGTATCATCATACATATCGTACGCTATCGGAGATTCATTAATCATTGCCCGCGGCTACTACTTACCCATAGAACCCTCACGTTTGCGGCTATGGATACTACGTCCAACGCATTGTCCCGGATTCTTCATATTCTAAGCCTTCACCCAGAGGTTCAAGACCGGCTCCGTCAAGAAATACGTGAAGCTCGCAGCAAAGCAGGTGGTGACCTGGACTATGAGACTTTGTCCTCGTTGCCGTACATGGATGCTGTCTGCAGAGAAACACTCAGGATGTGAGTCGATCAGTCAGCCTCTTTGAAATTTTTTTTCTGACAGGTATTTCGTTGCCCATGCTACACCCCTTTACCATTCGTGAGTCGGGAGTGAGTATTCATTTTTTATGATAGGAGTTGACTCCGAATCGGCTAACCCCTTCGTTAGGGCCAAGAGGGACATGATTCTACCTGTCTCGACACCCGTTACTACCCTGGATGGTAAGACGGTGGACGAACTTTTTGTTCCGAAAGGCACGAAGATGTTTGTGTCCCTACTTCACTGCAACACCGACCCAGAAATTTGGGGACCTGATGCTTCTGAATGGAAACCTGAGAGGTGGTTATCGCCCCTCCCTGACACGGTCGCAGAGGCCCGGGTGCCCGGGATATACTCCCATATGTCAGTCAACATACCAGCTTTCCGATCTCCTATTCTTGTGACTTATGTATTGTTTGTGTCTAGGATGACGTTCCTGGGAGGTGGACGGGCATGTATCGGCTTCAAGTTCTCTCAGCTGGAAATGAGTGAGTCGTGATGAGTCTTCGTGGGTGCTTTGATATTAATTGAATCCATTTGCAGAGGTCGTGCTGTCTCTCCTGCTGGATAACTTCAAATTCGCACCCTCAGAACAGAAGATCATCTGGCGATGGAATGGCATCGTGCAGCCTACAACGGAGCAAGCTCAATCGCCAAACGGGGACAAGAAACTCCAGATGCCGCTCAAAGTGAGTTTGGCCTGAATGCGAGGCGATGGCGGTGGACAAGGAATTGGATTATCTTCGGCGACGGCGATGAGTGTATACTGCTCCGATTTGAATGAGTTCCAGTATTTATACCCCCAGATTCGTTCAATAATCTGAATGATAGTCGTTTTCAACGTTGTTTGGATATGACGGACACTTGTAATCTAGTCCGTACCAAGCAGCATGGCGAAGTATTATTGAAACAGACATTCCAAACACGCGCCTATAACGGTGATTCTTCCTGCGTCCGCCCCTGAGGTGAGCGTCAAAAATCGATCAATCTCACACCGAGGCCAAATGGTTTCAGGGACGACGGCACCATTGAACAAGACGGTTCCGATACTGGCACGCAGACATCAGACCGTAAAGCCCCGAGGCAGTCCTTCTGAGCGCTGTTGTGCACCAGGTAGAGCGGCAAATTGAATGAACCTGCTTTCGGCAGTCCAAATACGTAAGCAAGTCCGTCCGGAAAACCCATACTTCGTGTTGGTTATTTGACGATATACACAGCTTTGCGACTGCGAAGGAGACTTGACTCCTCGTTTTGAGAATCTCTGGGCCTATACGTATACCTGGCCAAATTGAAGCTTCCGGGGTGGGTACGCAAATTCTCCCGAAGTGTGCACTGTGAGTGAGTGGGTGAGTGAGTATTTGAACGCGTTGCATCTTTCCCTACTGTACCATCCTACCGTGCTCTGGGATCAGTGGGATATTTATAACGAAAGGCCTGGAATGGACGTGAAACACCGCCAGCAGTAGTCCCCATGTACCTGTTGTTTTTTTTTAACGTTGAAGGTACCCTCTGGCACGCTCATGTGCATTCCGAATTTTGAATGCGTAGGTGCCGTGTGCCGCCCCTCTTGACAAATGAAAGCCTTCCCTTGTCCTCCCGTCAATGGCGAAGAAACCAATTTTCGAATTATAGAATTAGGTGTACAAGTGTTAATCTAATAATTGTGCTATGGAAAAGTCTCTGAATGGGTTAAATAACCAGGCAACGGGAGAAATTATTACGACAATAAAGAAGGAAGCTAAAGCGCCTGGGTTTGCAATTGCGAATGCATGCACGAGGTACTACTGGGGAGAGGGAAATAAAGAGTGGACAGGTTAGCATATTAGACAATAAAGGACGATAGCAACAACGAGACCCAGAAAAGGTGAATAGAGATAGCAGACTAAAAAAGAGGATTGTCCAGCATATGAGTGAGAAGAGAGGAAGGGATAGTACAGACTAGTGTTATCAACGCAAACACATTCTAAAAGTACACACCGAAAAGGTGATTTATGAGAGCAAAACTTTCCCCAGCGTGAACGAGATCTGACAGATACTGTGAAAGGCCTTTAGCCATCGAGGCTATTCCTGGCGCTATAAAACACCCCAGAAAGCATCGAGACAGCGTCCTCATAGTCCTCATCCGACATCCCAAACGTAGACCTCGCATCTTCATACTCTGTCTCCGTACCGCTAGAGTCCGAAGTGTCCGAAGTGTATTCCTCCTCCACCACCTCATCCTCATCCTCGTCCTCATCGTCCATCCACAGAGAAACGGACGTATCGACGACGCCGAAAATGTAGGGACTGGGCGTAGAACGGGGTGGCGACCTGTGAGGTGAGCTCGTTCCAATGGGTGTAGGAGGCGGGATTTCAGTATCTTCGTCAGCACCCGGGAAACGCGCCAATGGAGAAGCCTCGCCTGCTCTCTGAATCAAGTTCAGAGTCGTCACTACCGGCTTCTTGGGGGAAGACTCAGGCGTTGACTCTGCAGGTACGACGCCATTCAGAGGCAACGATGCAGGCGGGAGAGGGAAATCCTCCAGGAGGAACGGCGATCGCGGCGACAGGGCCTGCTCAGAGTCGCTAGTACTCACAGACAGGTTCTCGAAGCTGCGATTCTTCCCACTCGGCACGACGGTCTCTATACTCGATACAGACGAGACAGATCGAATGGATTCCATCGATGGCGAAGATATTAGCAAGTGAGATGGTGTAGGCTCCTCCACATTGTCATCATCCCCTTGTCGCATGTCATTCGGAATTTTGATGACCAATGGAGGGGTCTGACGTGCGACACCTTCTGATGTTGTTGGGCGAGATCGCTCAGCAGCAAAAGAGCTTCGACTCATCACAAGAGGAGTGGTAGAGTTGATCGAACCCGAAGGCCTAGCCTGGGAGTCAAGTGAGGGCCGGTTGGCTTCCTTGATAGAAGGGACTGGATTGGGACCATATTGAGAGAATGAGAGGCCGAACAGGGAGCTTCGAGAAACTACCCTTGGAGGGTGAGCGGTAAGACTTTGGGAGCGGGAGGCGGTGGCCCGTGGAGCCGAAGTAGATGCGGGTGGGGGAGGTGGAAGCGACATCGTACTGGTGGGTTTCGATCCTATTGGGTATAGCGGTCTGTTCGATTTTGGCTTAAGAGATGGGAAGGGGAAGGAGGTAGGCTTTGGAGCTGTCTTGAGAGGTGATGGAATATCGATTGGAGAAAGTGGAAGGCTAGTTGAGAGCGGCTGGTTGACTTGTTCCAGCGAAGGGTCGGACTAGGGAAGAGAGTTTTAATATAGGGCGTGAGATAGGGAGTGAGGGGAGCGACCGACCTCAGCCGCAGCTTCGTCTTTTTCTGTCGGTTGCGAAGAATGTTGACTTTCAGCCAAATCTTCCACCGAAGGGCCTGCACCGAACTCTTGTCGATCCATCAACTCGCACAGCCGCTCTTCAAATTTTGCGAAGGAGGGTGAAGGAGATACGGAGCGATCTTCATCGTTCTCTTCTTTCTGACCGACAGCAGATTTCGGTGACAAGGAGGTATCCCTCGTGCGAGGCTGAGACCCGCCCGACGACGGGGTCGAATTCCCGGACAGCATGTCTAGAGCCTTTTGCCTGTGGTCCTCGCGGTCAAGCTGACCCCCAGCAGAGGCATTGCCCAGCTTCCCCTCTCCGAGCTTCGACGCATCATCCCCATCGTTCAAGTCAAGGATGACGGCCAACATCTCCTCAGCGCTGAGCTCCTTTTTATGTTGAAGTGGCTGCTGAGGTTCTTCCACCTCCGCCCTCTTCTGTTGCTGCTGCTGCGCGAAGGCAAAATTCTTGCCAGACAACATCGGAGATGACACCTTCCTCTTCCTCACATGCAACACAACGGTCGACGCCAAATCCACACTTGAGCGTGCCTTATGAATAACCCTCGTCTTTCTCTCATCGCCTTGTGGTCGGGTCGACGCAGCTGCACTTTTCTTGAACTGCCTGGGGAACGGCAGGGGAAGCATGAGAGTCCAATCATCCGGCGTGCCACTGGTGGGCGATCGTGGTTTCTTCCCTCCGTCAAGAACGGGATGGGCGCTCCCGCTCCGTCGCAGACCCGGTCCTGGGTCACTCCCAGCGGTCTTTAAATCGGCCTCCGCATCACTCGTCTCCTGTCCATCGAGCTCCGTCCTACCCGAACCCTCCATGTCGAACAAAGATTTCACTCGGTGCAATGGCTTCTGCACATGAGGCTCAGCAGCAAATGGCATCGACACCGACCGCTTGGAAGGCGACAGCGCCGCGCCAGCACCCACTTCTCCTGTTTCCGTCGCCTTCAGGGTTACTGAAATCCCGCTCTTCTTCCTCGACCTCTCCTGTCCGGTCGGCGGTCCAGTGCTCCTCTTCCTATTCCCAGCGGCATTATTCTGGCTCTGGCTCGCCTTGCGTGCACGCGCAAAACTAGTCTCCTTCTCCTCGCCCAAAAGCAAAGTCCACTCTCCGGGTTCGCTGTCACCCTGCTTCCCGGCTCGTGGATCGACAGTTTGCCTACCAAACCCAATCTGGTAGTGGGGTTTCTGGGAGTTGGGGGCCTTGGGGGGGCTAGGGGGTAGAAGGCCGTTCGGATTAGAGTGAAAATGATCCGCTGCAGTGGGAGTGGAGGGGTCGGCAGTTAATATTGAGGCGGCCTCGACTCGGATGTCGGGCGGGGATGTGTAGACTATAGGGGCTGAAGAGCGAGACCGCTCATCCTCCAGAGGAGTCTTCGTCTTCGTAGACTTGAGCATGTCGACGTCATCGCTGAACGAGGAATACCGTAGAGCGTTGAACTTGGGGTTAGGGAGGACTAATGACTCCATACGACTCCGACGATACATTTCCGAGGGGGCTTCGTATGAGTCGTCTGAGTAGCAAGATTCAGAAGTAGTTGCCATCGTTCTCCTGTCGTCTTCAATTTGACCTGAGGAATGACCTTGAGAAAAGACATCTTCCGCAAAGGGTTGCTCGGGTTTCACAGATGAAAGTTTGGGTTGATTCTGCTAATAAGATGGGAAGCTCCTCAGTAACTAATTTCTGGAGAGTAAGGTGATAGAAGTTTACCTGGACGTTTGGGGGATACTCGAACTCGTCCCCTGGAGCGAACGACGACGTAATCGAGAACAAGTCTTCGTTGTCATCCTCTTCTAACTCCTCCGAGTTAATCGAAATAGATGGGGTGGATTCTGAATAGAACACAGGGGTCCTTGGTGTATCAGGGGACTCCGTAGAGACAGATTCCACCGTTGAGAAGGATGGAGTAGGAGAAGGAGTGGATCGAGCATGAATGTCAGCTTGCACCGTTCGCCTCCCTGTAGCAGGAATGATATTCATCATAGAAGATGTCGCTACACCCTCGGACGACGCTCCTGCCATTCGCTGCATTTTGGCGAGCTTTCGTTCGTGCTCCAGCCGCAAGACTAATGGAATGTACGGGATATAGTCCCCTGACTCTGTAGAAAGGCCACCGTCCGTTTCAAGGGTGTTAGTGGTTTCCACCGTGTCGAGAGTCGCCATCGACCGCGCGTCGTCTTGGCTAGCGTTCATGTCCGATTGCGAGTCCAAGTGATAGTTGCGGTTTTGGAAAAGAGTAAGGGCGGGCACTGTCTTGTCCTGCTTCGCCTTCCTCCTGGTCGAGAAAGATGCCGTAAACGAGCGGCGCGGACGGTCTTCGTCCGAGTCTCCGCAATCCAAGAAAGAGGAGTTGGCATCGCTTCTTGCAGACGAAGAGGACGGCCGACTGAGGGCAATCGACGAGGACGTCGGGAAAGTGGATATAGATGGTACGGGAGTCGGGGCAAACGATACGGTAGGGAACCGAGTTGTGGCAACCGCCGTATCCTCCCAACCAGAGGACGGAAATGTGGTACCGACGGGACTCGCTGGCGTGGATGTCCCCGGTTTCACAAGCGCGGATGCCTGCCTCTTGAGCTTGGACAACAAAGCAAGAGGCTTGCGGGCGCTCGATGGGGAGTCTTGTTCCATAACGAGCGCACTGACGTGCGGCGAATCGAGCGCATTGAAGGAGGACGGTGAGCTTGAAGAAATTCTTGAAGGCATTATATTCTTTGGCGGCGACCGTATGCCTCGAGAGATAGCGTTTTTATTTGTGGTCTTGGTGCCAGAGTTCGTGCTAGAATCGTGTCGTTCCCCTTCTATGGCGAGCGAATGGTTTCCATGAACGAGGGACTGTGTCGTCGGCTTGGGGGTGGGGGTCTTCGCAGAAGAGAGATCAAGTGAAAAGAAGGAAGCAGAAGATAGCCTGGAGGCCAAACTGGAAAACGAGCGTGATGAGGATGATGAAGGAGTAAGACAAGCAACAGATGAGCTGGGGGCTGTTCCTGATACTGATTTTGGGTGAACCGTTTCAGCAGTTCCAAACGCGGTTTGATATGTTCCTGATGACATGTCAGGATACAGCAGCCGATCCGCGTCGCTTGGAACCACCAAAACTGCCGAAACGAGGTCGCTGAATTCGCCAACGGTCATGCACGTCCTGGGGGAGCTCGAAGACATGGTTGAAGGAAAGCCTCGTAAGTATGTGAAAATTTCAGCGAAAATGAAGGGGCACTAGAGGAGCTGGGACGTACGTCTGGGCGGGCGGTCTACTAGTACCATACCCAAAATGGCTATTACATACTGTAGTCCTTTTAGTTGATTTCATTTCATCTGTATTTGGACCCAGCGTGCTTTCACCTTCTCATCCTTGTCCACGCTTTCGGAACCTCCAAAAGTGCAGCCTAATCAAAGGACAAAGGCCTAGAAGACAGTTCAACAGAGTTCAGTGCATGCTGCTCGTTGCTGCCCTTTGTTCCCCCTCATGATTTTCGTCGGGTTTTTTGATGCGATTATGCACCCGATCGTACGGACCAGTTCGTCGGGAGTCAGGGCGGTCCTGAATAAATTGAAATTATTTTCTGACCATGGCCAAGGCCAGTGCCACGGCATCCTAACGGACGCTTGAATTTGCTTCCACGAACCCTTGACGAGGGATGTATTACGGCATACTCCTTCTGATCTTCATCTCAGGATACGCCTTAGGAGCTTGTCCTTCGAGAGGTTGGAAGCATCGAAGAGGGCGTGAAGCAACCGTGAAGGTTTGAGAGCAATCAATCTTTTCTTCCCGAACGTCAGCGGCGCCCAACAGCAGATAGCAGATCCAGGGCAGGTGGTCTGCCTCGAGGCCAACAGATTTCTGCTACCGGCGATTGGTGCTACAGCCGTTCTTTTCTACGATTGGCTGTATTCCTTACCATTCAGCTGCCAGACCAGGCTTCCAATGAGAAACAGTGCATCGTGGTGATGGAATTGTAATGCACTCCACGGTTCAATGAATTGGAAATCCAATCCACATTCTCTATAGAAAAACACCTTCTCATATGATTCTTACCAAGTCTGATCCAGGGTTTGGCAGGGTTGGCATAGGGTCACAGACAATCCTAGTTCAAGTGTCAGAGAAGCCTCGGGGGAATGGAAAGGAGGGAATGGAGGGGATAGAATTCGACAGGAGTTCGAACAGAGTTGCCAAAACACTTGATTTCTTAGGCCAAGTGCTTGCTCTGTATACATCTATACAAAAGGTTATCATAGTATCGTCACACCGATGGTGAAGTGGTTATCATGCTTGCCTTCCAAGCAAGCGGCACGGGTTCGATTCCCGTTCGGTGTAGCTATTTTGCTATATTTTTCTTGAATTTGATGGCCGGTGTGTCAGTCATATATCGCTCCGGTCAATCTCGCGACTATGCCAGTCGCTGTTCCATGAACCCTCATAAAAAGGTTGGGACTCCGAGGTTCTTTTCCCATTATTGCTCACTTTAGAATGCTCAGACTCGCAGTACGACCTAAATTGCTTCCAAGATCCCAGACACGTCAAGTGGATGGTCATGGCGGCAGAGGTCTCAATCTCAAGCAACGGCGTTGTCTGTCTTCCCAATCCAAGGGAGACGGCAAGCGTCCCAGGAATCCGTTGATGAAATTTGTACTGGTCCTTTCCTTTGGCTATGCGGGCTACTCTCTTTTCTCAGTCTGGCAGACCGAGAAACCCCGGTCAAACCAAAAGCACGGGTCCCTCACTCCCCATCGTTCTTCGTTCCTTTACAATTACTGTGTGGTCTCCGATACAGGGCCTCCAGGTATCGCACGATACGATGCCTCACGGACGCCATCTCCAGAGGTTGTCCTAGAAGGACCTTATGGCCAAAGACTAGCACCAATTTGCTCGCCTTTGGTATCCTCGACATGCCGCGGATCGCTAGTCAATTCGAGAATCCTCTTTTCTTGCTACAATCCTTACTGGTTCCTTTTGTGCGCAGCCTGACTGGTAGCTCGAACCCGAGCGCAGATGACGCCAATGCGGTAGGTGTATTGTAACACAATGGTTTCAAAGTCCTAGCTAATCCTTACGCGCTCTGATTAGGTCCAGGAGATTGTACAGAGTCTCAAGCGCGCTTTTCTCCAAGCTGATCAAGTAGTGTATACGCTTGGGGAAGCATATGTCGATACTTTCGGCTCGCGCTCTTCACGTTCCGCTGCAGGGCGGGCCCCTCCCGCTCCATACGGCGGTACTGGAGCGAGCGCATTRGTCGGATTGTATAACAGTGACACACGTACCTTCAATGTCGCGCTCACCGGGGATGCTCGTGCCGTTTTGGGACGGCCTTCACAATCCCCTTTCTTCTTCCAACCCCCCTCCCTCTGCGACCCATGACCCCGCGGCTGATACTGCAGCCTCTCCCCTCCCACCACGGAAACGATCCGATTATGACACCATTTATCGTGCCATCACTCTCACTGCCGACCAGACTCCATCTAGTGCAGAAGAAAAAGAGCGTTTGTGGCGCTCCATCTAGGCAAGAAGCTCCTTTTCGATCCCGCCGACAACAGTACCCAGAAGACGTACCTCGGCATACCTACCACACGAGCTCTAGGGTATGGCTGCCTTAAGTGGCCCTTGGAACTCCAACGGCGGATACACGAAGACTGCTTAGGCGACGATATGCCCACCTTCTTCAAATACGGGGAGCTTCCTGGACCACCGGGTCCCAAACTCGACTTGTCTCTAAACCAGTCGCCTTCTTCTTCCTCCAATACCCCAGACAGTCTACGACAACCAACGACGGAGGATGTGAAGGATTCAGGGCCGGCAAAATCGCGTAAAGCAGTTGGCTCGACAGAAGACGTCTGGAAATCCGCGGTCGACATCGACGTCCCCGAGCTAGACGTTACATTGTCGCCACTCTCTACCTCAGTCTCTGCACCTGCAGCTCAAAACCCGTGCCTTACCGCAGAGCCTGAAGTCAACACGGTTCACGTCAAGCCAGGCGATTTCATTGTTCTAGGGACCAAAGGCCTCTTCGAGTGCTTGAGCGACGAAGAGATCGTTGGTCTCGTCGGTGTGTGGGTCGAGGAGCGCAGACGATATCCCGAACTACGCCAATACACCAAATCTGCAATGGAGGCCCAGTCGGAAACGGACAAGGAGAGACCCGCTTCGCCGGATGGACACCTTGCGCTCTGCAGAACCGAATCTCGAGAGATAGAGCAGATGGTAACGAGAATGAAAGAAATTGAAGATGCTTCTGGATCATCCCCCGAGGCAAAGACTTTGGAGTCCATCGGCGTTATCGAAGCGTTCATGAAGTCAAGAGCAGCCAGGGTCATCCAACGCCGAGAAGCATACCTTCATTATGACCTCCTAGTTCGCCCAGCCGATCTGTATAGCGATTTCAGCGATGATTTGGTGGGAGAGCCTGCTAGTAGGGCTCCGACCAGGAGAATGGTAGATAGGGACGAATTGCCTCTTGTCACAGTGAGGGATGGCGGCGACAAATTCTCCCAATCTGTTGAAGATGGCGATAACGGCCACCTCGACCAAGAGCTTCTAGAACTCGGATTCAAGAACGCAAGATTGAATGCTGCCGACCAAGTGGCCTCTCGATTCCCGTATTCGTGGCGGAACCAGCAACCCCGTTTTGTTGTTGCGAAAAGCGACCTGTGCAGTGTGTCGGCGCATCTCATAAGAAATGCGTTCAATACAAAGGGTCGAGACTTGGATGGGGCTATAGTAACGCATAAACTCGAGGAGCTGAAAAAGTACAGGGACGATATTGCTCTGCAGGTCATTTTCTTTGAGTAGATTTCTAGTCGTTTACTTCCGCGAAATGGCGATCCATGTAAAAACAAGGAAGACGATTGCGACGACCAAACCAAATACTGGTGTGTTCAATGTATAGTGTGGCTAGAGCAGTAATAGAGAAAACAGAGGGTATAGACGAATCATTTACTGTGTTTTGGTTGGGAGAACCCTGGCCTCCTGAACCTCCGGGAGTTGAGCCTGACCCGGATGACTTTCTTCGAGTCCATTCCGAATCTCTCGATCCATCTAATTCGTCCACATCCAGCGAGTCCGATACGGATTCCGACTCACTTTTGAATGTTTGTGCGCCGTACCTCGCCGCGGAGCCAGTGATTACAGCCCTTAGAATCAAGGCAGGCTAAATCAGAAGCTATTTGCACGTTTGACGGATGAACAAATTGTTAGTCTTGTTGGTGTGTGGGTGGAAGAGCGCAGACGACGACCCAACCTTCTCAAATATTTTGACACCTTCCCTGCAGATGGGTCGAAGCTGAGCTCAGATGATTGGGCTCCAAACAAGGCTCATCGGATTCGAGGTATACAAACGACAAAGACGTTTTAGAGCCAGAGGAGTTACTGACGAGAACGGCTTTTCCATGGGGTGACGTGGAACGTATGGTGGCACTGACGTCCTACCCCAGAAGTACAATTGGGAGTCGACAAAGGAAGCGGGTGGATTGGAAAGAGTCGCCCGTTGTCACCTTGCCAAACGATGACTTGAAGTCCGATGCTGAAACATCCTCCCAAGACAATGACGATTAATACGAAGACATCGAGCTCGCAAAATTCAGTCGGAAGAACTTCGAATTGAATTCGAGGGAGTAAAGATTGAAACTGGTGAATATAACGCCTGTATAGCACCGATGAACTCCGTACTCATTAGCCAGGAACCAGGAGCCACGATTTGTTTTCGATGATAGAGACTTGAGTAGTGTGTCGGCGCATCTTATGAGGAACGCACTGAGTACGAGGGGGAGAAGCTTGACACGGAATACGCTGATGTATACGTCTGCGGATGTATTGGACGATTGGAGGGAGCCCTTTGTATTGTCAGTTATTTTCTTTGTGTGAGTTGTCCTACATAACCCGCGGGTGCCTTCCTATCGTGCCATATAACCTAAAGTTTCGCCCCGACGCCGGTAAGCCTGACCCCGATTCTTGACTCGAGCTCTTTCACTGCTTCCAAGGTCTTTCCAATTCGCACATCTGTTATACAAGAAGCGTTCATGAGTGAGATTTTCAACCCTGTGACGTGAAACGAAACTTACKRATTGTATCCATTCCAAGTGCTTGAGCAGCTTTCAGGTTCCTRGAAAGACCCTGAGTAAAATGGCARCKTTCCCTGCTGTGGATACGACTTACAATCCAATATCGTCGAGGAATATGGCTTCTGAAGGTTTGATATTGTTTCGTCTACACGCCGTCAAATAGAACTCTGGCTCTGGTTTCCTGGTTGCGAACGAGGTTCACGACTAGGGACAGAACGAACGAAGAAAGACTCGAACCTCATTCCAAGTGTACTGCTATCGCAGAAATCGTCGAATAGATCGGTGAGATGGGTGGGTACCACGCCAGCGTCCCAGCCCAGAAACTTGAGTTCTTCGGGTGGAACCTCGATTTTCGCGAAGTTGTTCGTCAAAGCAATAACGCGATGCTTCCCGGCCTCTGAGCATGGGAACGATAATCAATATACCTGTGTAGGGAAGGATCAACGCCTCGGAATCACAAGCCGTACCTCGTATCCGTAGAATGGCTTCCCGTATGTGAGGGTCATATGTTCCGGACTCTCGCATCATCGCGCCAAAGAGCTGAACGGGACATGCAGAGTGTTTAGTGAATGGCCTCAACGTGGATGCAGGCAATTTACCTCTCTACCATCGATATTGAGCTTCTCAGGAAGCGGAGGGCACGCTATGCGCATAACGTGAGTCAGCAAGATAATTCATCCGTTCAAGTTCAACTTAGTTTCGGGGAGATGAAACTCACGAATTCCTTTCTTTTCGCAATATCTTCTATAGCTACGAAAATAGGTGAGCGGTGAGTTGGAAACAAGCTAGATTCAGAGAGGTCAGGAGGTTACCATTCATTTCCATGCACAGTATCGGAAAGTTCTCGTCCGAATGCAGGGTAAAACGACAAGATATCTACCTCGCCCCTTTCGAACTTTTGCCAAGCTCCTTTTGACCCGTAGCCGACACTTAAAATCTGTTAGAAGGTAGAATGGTCTACACCAGCCTTTGGAACTTACATGGAAGTATTAATGTAATCAACGGGGAGACCATGGGCCTTCTCGTACTCGGCAATGGCGATAAACGGGGATCGCATTACAACGCCACCTATCTGTTCATAACACACGGCCAAAAAACAATCAGGGAAGCGAACGTGAGGATTGGGTCAACGTACGTCAAAAATTACTGCTTTGTAGTGAGACTCCTGGGATTGGACTGCTAGGGGGGTGTTCGACATGATGGTATGGTGCGTGCGGCGGGTTCGGACTCCTAAAGAGGCGAGTCGTTCAGCAAAAGCTATCTAGCCAGCTTGGGATGCGATAATGGCACACCGTCGTTTCTGTACTTACCAGTCTGCTTCCAGGCTACTCAAGCTTGGCCCTCGCAAAATGTGGTTTCGCTGTGGTGGTAGATACCAAAGTGCCCTCCGGCTAATTGCTAGCCCGGAGCGGAGTCGGTCACAGACATTTGGCATTATTTGTGATCAAAGGCAACGACGTTATGATGGGGGCGCCAGTTTCTCTCCCGAAAGGTGAGTTTGAACGAGGTTTCTGTTGGTGTCCTTTTGTTCCGTACTCAGGTCTCCAAGATCCGTACCCCTGCTCGGATCGGAGCTGAGCAGGCCGGGCGGGCCGGGCGCAGAGCCGAAATGAGATCCGGTGAGGTCATTGTCGGAACTACATAAAGCTCTGCTCTTGTTACGCAGTCCTTCAATGTTCTCTCGCCTCTTCCACCGTCTACGAAGGCCACCTCCCCAGCTCTCTAAAGGGTCCTTTTACTTCTTCTCTTCGGTCTCGGCAGCAGCCGTTCCATCCTACCTACTGCTGAACAGCGAATCACTACCCTCTCCCCAGACACCACACGAACAACCCCTGAAAGCTATCATACGCGCGTACTTGGTCTACTCAGCATGTTCCATACCAGCCCTGGTGGATTACTCTCCGAAGATTTTGGATACCCTTTCTAGGGTGCCGGGGTTGAAGCAGTTGACGTACGGCATCGTCAGGGTGACATTCTTTGAACAGGTGCGTCATACCGAACCACAATTTGAGCCACGGCGGGTCTGACAGACAATATAGTTTGTGGGTGGAGAAACGGCCAGCGCCGCATTGCCCCTTCTTCGCTCCCTGCGTGCTGCCAACAAGGGAGCACTGTTCGCCTACTCAGTTGAAGTCGATGAACATGAGGCACTCGGATCTTCCAATGTTGCCAAAGGTGCATCCAAGCCAGCAGATCCTCCTCACAAACGCATTGTACAAGAGATACTCAACTGCATCGACGTGGCTGCTGACTTTGAGGACTCTTTGCGTGGTGCAAGCAAGTCTCTGTTCCCTTATCATTCGATTGTTGGGGCTGGAGGAATCGACGGCTTATCTCAAGAACCTGATTCGAGCCTCAGTGGCTTATCGCCTATCGGCAGACGAACTTGGGTGGCTGTCAAGCTGACGGCTATGCTTCCCAACGCAAATGCTCTCATCAACTTCTCGAAGTGTATTACAATGACTCGAGAAAGGATGCAAGGAGCACGGAGCGCCTCTTTCGAGCCGAGTTCCGACCATCAGGCATACGAGCGGCTTCATGCCATCAGTCACGGAAGAGACTCGGTTCCAGTCGAGCTTATTCCATTTCCCGGATCCCCCTTTCCTAGCGATATGAATTTCATCCTTTCCTCAACGGAGTCTCGCGACGGCTCAGGTTTGACTCCAGAAGATATTCACGACCTCCGAGAGTTATACAACGATCTTCTGTCCATCTGCAAACGGGCTCAGGAGAGGGGCGTTAAACTTATTCTCGATGCTGAATACAGGTCAGTGGCTCACTATCCCACATCAGAACCAATGTTTACCTCTTCATTGTAGTTGGTATCAGCCTGCTATGGACGCTCTGGCGCTCGCACTAATGCGTCAGTTCAACGCTCTACCCTCTGGTTCATCCAAGTCTACAAACGAACAGCATCATCCATATGTCCAACCCCTCGTCTACACAACCTATCAAGCTTACCTCCGACGCACACCTCTCCATCTCGCTTCCACTGTCGAAGATGCACGTCGCAACAACTATGCTCTCGGAGTCAAACTCGTTCGCGGAGCTTACCACCACCAAGAAGTCAGCGCACACCACAGCCCAGATTCCCCATCGCTCTCTCATGAAACCGAGCCGCCTGTGTGGACCACAAAGGCTGATACGGATAAGGCGTACAATGAATGTGTCCAGCTCGCCATATCTACCGTGAAGGGCGACATAGAAAGGGAAATGTCCTTGGGTCAAGGAACGATCGGTATTGGCGTCCTCTTCGGAACACACAATTGGGACAGCTGCAACCTCGTACTAGACCAGCTCATCAAGATCGGCCAAGGCAAAGTCGTCACTGCCTCGGACGGAGTGGAGAAGGTCAAGCTGAGCGACGCGGTTGTCGAGCGAGTGGCGATTGGGCAGCTATATGGCATGTGCGACGATCTCACTGACTCTATCGTTGCCCGCACGATTTCGTCTGCACCACTCGCTATCAAGTACGTTCCGTACGGYGGACTGACTGAGGTTCTTCCCTACCTCAGCCGAAGGGCCGTGGAGAACAAGTCGGTGTTGGGTGGTGGAGCTGCCGCTAAGGAACGTAGTCGCGCTGTCAACGAGATATGGAAGAGGGTGAAGAGGTCCTTTGGAGCGGTGGATGCGGGACCGTAGGGTGGCACGTTTTGATCTTGTGGGTAACTGGTATGGTTCAATATTGGTTGTCGTGTTGACTGATCGTGGACGAGACTAACTACATCATTGACGACTTACGACTTTTTTCTCTTATCTCGCTGGTCTCTGGTTTCTATTTCTCGGTTTTGCTCCTTTTTACACTGACCTATTATCTAGATTAGATTGACGGTCGTTCTGGGTGTTCGATTTCGGCTTCTGCGATGGTTCTTTGCTTGTGTCCTCTATCATATATCTCTTTGAATTATTTACGGCATCTACTTGGGCTCATTGATAATGTATTTCTACTGCTTAATCTCACTTGTACATCTATACTCTAAAGCAATACTAGCGTATACCGAGGAACCACTTGAATTTTCCGATGCTAGAAGAATGTCCTAAAAAGGCGGACCTGTTACCGATTTAGTAACAACAGTGATCAGTTGCCCTCCGAGCCCCAGCCCGCCGCCCATGGCTTTCCTCGCCGGTTTCACTGGCCTTTGAAAGTCCGACTGAGATATTGAGGAGAGTATGGACTCAGCACTGCCATGAGGTCAGCTAAGCTATCCACGACGTGCTCCGACGCATCTCGAAGTCTCGAACCCTAAAGCACACATGCGAATCGTTTCACAGCGTTAGCCCACAAGGCTGGCTCCGGCGACACGATAGTAACCCATCCTTTTGGTAATAGTCCAAAATTCGACTGAGCACACCATACAGAGACTAACTTGACATGGGAAGAGACGTCGACATGCACATGTGACGTTATAGGACGCTATCAGCCTTTCTCTCGGCTGCCCGTTTGATAAGTGAGCATCATCACGCCGATTCGGAGTCGAGCCTCGCGGAGAACCGCTTTTGTATCGAGAAGGGACATGCGTCGGTCGGAGAAACATTATCAGAAATCATAACAGAATGAAATCTCAGATTTCACCGCATATGTACGTATCTGCACCCACTATCTCTTTCCCGGTGCAAGTACAGACGTTCCTCGAGTCGGAGTCAATGTATTTCGTAATCTCTTGCGCAAGAGAGGGAACGCACATGCGCTGCCAGTGTGAAGACAAAAGCAGAGAGAAGGTCTGTCGACTTGGTGAGAGTCCGTGAGGGCTCGAGATGCAGTAGAAAGAAGTCATATGATAACACCAGACCAATAAGATACAATATCTGTACATAAGAAGCTAAAACACCCTCCAAAAAGAAAAACAAAATCGGAGCCAGAGTGCGGGGAAAGCGGCCTCGAAATGGTACACGCGGTCAGAAATCCCAAGCCACCGTGTGGGGTATACCTCCGCTCCAAGCTCGACAGACAACGACATTGACGTGGAAATCACCCCATGGGATTTTACAAATTAGTTCTTGCAAGTCTGCCACTGGAAGTTGAACGTTTGTGCCAACGCAGTGTCAATGGAGTCGGTGGCAATGTATCCACTGCCCTGCCTGTTCTGGGCGTTGTTGACGCGCAGATCGCTCGTGACGACGAGGACGGTGTCTTGCCCGCAAGGAGAGAGGACGGTCGAGACGAGGTCGAAGCTGTCGCGGTAGGTGTAGTCAGCACCTGTGTGGGGAAAAGGCGATCGAGTGTTAGCTCTCCGTTTGGGCATTTAGCGAGGATACGTACCAGAGACAGGACCGACGAGGTTAGATCGAGCAGTTGCTTGCTGCAAGTTGCCTTGGACTGAAAGGGTCGCTGTCAGGGGTGTCCTCTGAATTTTAGAAAGGCGGAAGCTTACAGTAGTAGATGGATTGTTGGGCGGCAGTTACGCTCCTGTCAAGTTGGTAGAAGCCGCGCTGGAGGCAGATCAGCAACGAAATTGGCCAAAGAATAAGGAAGATAGAGCGTACATAGTCGACTGTAGCTACGCCGAACGTGAAGCCGGGAGGAACTCTAGTCAAAAAATATGAGTATGTGTGTCCGGCTGGTGAGAATGATAGACGCGTACTGAACGCCGAAAGTCAGGGCACAATTTTTTCGGTTGGCGCTAATGGGAATGCCAGGGCCGGCTTCAGCATAGTACTGACTGAAGGTCACAGTGACAGCGGTCCTGTCGGGATTCAAGAGATAGTACGTCGACCCAGGAGGGCACCCAGAGCCGATAACACCAAGGCTCGTGCTAGGCAACGAGAAGCTTCAGTAGGAGAATTTCGGCGCAAATACGTCACTCACATGTTGAAGCCGGTCGCAGGTGGAGCAGGCACAACCACGCCACCAGAAGACCTTTGAGGGGCAGAAGCCACACTCAAAACTCCAGAAAGAAGTGTGATAGCAGAGAGAAGGAAGTTGACCATGGCGCTTCTTGGTATATCACTTCAGATGATTCGGGGCGGGCTCCGACTTCTGATGCTGTCCAGAGTCGAATTTTTCCTCATTTTTATACCTGCCATTCAACATAGTCAAGTGTAGCTGCAAAATACAAAATCACACGTCCCTTGAGGGTCAGATACCGATTTTCCAGGCAGTCTGAGGCCAAGCCTTGTGGTAGAGGTCAGACGGCATCACAGTTATTCCGAGAGGCGATCCCGGCGCCAGTCTGAGTGGTAGATAGCGCATACAATGGTCGTTCTGTGTCCCAAAACAGAAGACGTGTATGCTCCGAGAGCAGACTGTGTGAGCGTCGACCGCCAAGTTGATACTCTCTGGATTTTGCCACAAGGGTTTGGCAGCACTTTGTAGTACCGGGACGGATGCTGTCATGTCGGCCTCCGTTGATTGTTATGCATGTGCCCAAGACAGTAAAAACGATCCGGATCCGTCGCGAGAAACGGGAGGGCGATATCCCCGTGTTCTACCATTGCTTTTCCACGATCATTTTGAGATGACGTCGATTAGTCTACTCTTCTCAGAAGTATCGTAAGCCTGTTGGCCAGTATTTTGAGAAGGATAACTTGGCAGACAATTTATTGCGAAAGATAATTGAAAATTAACTCACACGTAAGGAAGAACTTCGCTTGGAGATTGGGTGGTGATTGCAAAACTCTCAGAAATTCGAATGCAACCAGTGATTCTGAAGCGCCGCCGTAAAAGCGTCAAAATTCCGCGAACAATATGTCACAGCACATGCATGGACATAAGGGATTATGTTGTTCATGGGATCGTTCCAGCTCTACACGATGCCGCGCAGTGTGAGCACAAGAATTCTATTTCGCGAATAAGAACGCTGGTTAAGTTCTATAACAGGTAGCCACGCTGAAAACATACGAAGGAATTTCACAGAGATGTCCAGTATTGCACCTAGAGCGGCAGACCCAATCCCTTGTTTCCGATCTCAACGAGGAACGCTCAGGGAACCAGCAGGGAAATGTCCCACCTGAGATTCAACATTACCTCTGAGTGTCAAGTACCAAACGAGAATGAATGCAGACCGAGGCCAGATGCTGCCTGATGGCCTTTCCTTTTGTGACCATTGCAATTCCAAAAGAAGCATACTGGAACGTCCTTCGCAGTGTCCGACCCAAGGTACGAAAAGCCTGAAAATGCTTCGTCTTCTTAAAACGACCTAATGTAAAGTATAAATTTCATTAAGACTTGAGGGCTAAATGATTCCATGTGGATTGACCGTACCTTTCAGAAACGCATGGGGGCCATTAGAATAGGACAAAGGGCGATTAAAATCTGGATTTTCGTGCCCACTCTGGAGCCTGTAGATGTTAGAGAAGTAAAGAATACCTAAAGTCCAGGGGTCAGGACAGCGCTCAGAAGCAGTTCAAAGGAAAACCGGCGGTCTGTCGCGTGTCCTGAAGTCGCGAGGAAGTCGCGATTCATCGGAAAGATGGACAGAAAAAGGCGGAGTGTAAGCGGACATTGAGAGAGGCCGCGACCGCATTCCCGTCAAAGACGACTAACGAGCGATTGGTACCTGCCCAGTAGGCGGAGCATTATCGGTTTCGCAATCGGTGCGTTTTGCACCTCAGCGAACGCGAACAAGAACAAAAGAGACCTCAGGCCTCGAGACCAGGTTTCATGCGAAAAGTATCGAAATAAGCGAGCTTCTTCCTATTCTTCCGCAACGGAGAACGTGCACAGGGCGTCTATCTCCGTGTTGCTAGAGTCTGGACATCTACAAAGAATGGGGTAAGAACCGTGCGAAAAACACCATGCCCTAATGGCGCCCAGCGTACAATCTCCTCAATGTACCTGCATTCCGTTCAGCTTCGTGCGATGAGCCCAAAACCACCGATTGTATGCTATGCGCACCATACTGCTGTTACCACCCTCGATAACTATCATTCCTAGCAGAAAGAATGGCTTCTCGAACAGCCTGGGAGATGAGCCAAGCTCATGGCTCCCCATGTCGGGGATCCATCCGCGACAGGATTCGCTTCAGGTACTGTTCCATGTGGGCTCATTAAGAGGTATATCAGCTTTGAACAATAGGAGGCGTTAGGGGGCATTCTGGATCAATGTTCAAAAGAGAGAAGGCGATGGCGATGGTGAGCGCAGCTGGCCATTAGCAATAATTTGTCATAGTTTGCCACACACATCCCGGTCCGACGGCACTATCCACCTCCTCGATTCGAGCCGGGCGCTCAGATCCTTAGAGCTTCATCACTCAGGCGAAGGCGACAGCGAAGACTAAGCTCAAAGGAATACAAGATCCTAGTAGTCTCATAGGATAGAGAGAATGAGATCGTCTGAGAGAGAAAACATTCATTCGCAGTATTCGCAAGTAGTTACATGATATCAGTCGTTGAGCGCTATTACTACTACTTCGGGGGTGGTTTGCAAGTCTGCCACTGGAAGTTGAAGGTCTAGGGAGACACGTTAGATATCAGTCAAACGAGCATTCTGTTGGAAAGTCTTCTCACCGTTGCGAGAGCAGCATCGATCTATGGCCATTCGTAAAACCTGTCAGCAGTCGGACTATCTAAGGAGTCGGAAAGTCACGTACCGAGTCAGTCGCAAGGTATCCGGAGCCCTGTTTGTTGTTAGTATTGCTAACTTGGAGATTGCTGTTGATGTTCAGCACGGTGGAGATACCACAAGGCGACTGCACCGTCGAGACAAGTTCGAACGTGTCTCGATAGGTGTAATCAGCTCCTGCGACAGGTCCGACAAGATCAGACCGTGAGGGTGCCTGTATCGGTTGGCCTTGGACTATGCAACAAGATCTTGGGTAAATTACGAAGAGGAGGGGGGTGGGTGCGAAGCCTTACAGTAGTAAATAGATCCTTGGGTACCCGTGACCTTGGCATCGAGTTGATAGAATCCTCGCTGCATAGTATGCTCAGTGAGGTTGTCCCGGATCAGATGGAGCGGCAAACACGTACGTAGTCAACACTTGCAATACCAAAGGAGAACCCGGGGGGGACCGCCACTCCCAAGGTCAACTGGCAGTTCTTCCGATTTGCGCTAATCGGGATGCCAGGTCCTGCTTCGGCGTAGAACTGGCTGAAAGTAACAGTGACGGCAGTCTTGTCGGCTACAGGCAGCGACGTGAGCCCCTTGAACACCCTCTCGAAAGATGGAGACCTACGGTTCAGGACATAGTAGGTGGTTCCAGGAGGGCAACCCGTTCCGATGACACCCAGACTCGTGCTAAATGCAATGGTCGGTCAACGACGAAGGCGAACAAAGACATGGCAACACTTGCATGTTAAAGCCTGGGGGAGGGGGCGTCGGGATCTCCGCCACTGGGAGAACAGCGGCAACAGCAACTGAGGTGAGGGCAAAGAGAGAGGCAATCGACTTGAGCATATTGCTGTGGTTTGAGCAATGCTGTTTCTGTCGTTTTCACGACCCATTTTATACCTTTCCTGAGGGTAAAATTAGCAAATAAAACGGCGAATTTCGAGCAAAAGATGAATGACTGTTGGGGTCACCAGACAACTTGCTCAGTGGTCTTCGGACAATTCTCCCCATTCAGATCGCACACGAGGTCGTTGAGATTGTCAGGTTTCAACTATGGTCGGCTTGGTGCACCGAGAGAAGCTACATAAAAACGGAATAATTGCCCTCGAGACATAGAGTACAACAGCAAGTGTGGAGCGGGCATCGAAGACCTGGACTTGAGCGAGTTGATGGGTCGAACTCTAAAGATGGAAGCCATTGGTCGATTCACGGATACATCAGTGATTCTGATCATGATTGCCGTATAACCTTCGACTCGAAGACTCCGGGCTATGCTGTACTATAAGCAACGACTCACTTGGCTGCAGCGCTACGAGTAAGACACATTACTGCGAACCAGTCAATTGACGTGACGCTCTATAGTTTCGAAAGCACCTACGCTCAAAGTCGGTCGACTAGTAAGCACGGCAAGACGTGCCACTTTCGGCATATCACGATTTGGCGATAAAGCGCTGGACGCTGGCTGCCACCAACAGAGCTGTACGGATAAAACTCGCGCCGCATTGCTCGAGGCAATGTCAATTCGCTAACCTGTCGCGAAAAGAAGTCTGCTAAGAGGGGGTAAGTAAATGAGTAAAAATAAAATGGCCTCACAATTGCGTAGTTACCCATGTTACAACAGGGTTAAGCGATGCTGTTGTATTCCAAGAAGACGCACCAAGCGCTCGGATTCGTTGCTCGCAGTGTACACTAAGATCGATGTCAGGTCCGCTGACTCTTCCAACTTCCCTCGGAACCATAACGAGGCGATGTCTAGTTCAATTTCGGGACGTTTATTGATTGAACAGCATTGATTGTTTTCCGATGAGAACGGTGAACAAACTTCTCGAGATCGAACCTGAGGAACATAGAGAGCTGAATTCAAGACACGGAGTCGAGGAAACGGAGTTAGCAAGTGCGCAAAGAGGTGGGCGATAGAGGGAAAGCCGAGCCTGGGTGAGAGAAATAGATATCATTTCGAACTCCACTTGTCATAACCCGTTGTAAACTTCAGGGCGCAGTTCTCGCTACCCAAAGGGAGTCAGACTTGTAGAGCGACCGTTCGACAATCTGCTTTGGTTTGTATCTTGCCGCTTCGCTCTTGGTCCCTTCTTCGCCTAATCACCATCTGCTGCTGAAATGAATCATCAGTCTCTCCCAAGTCTCTCCCCATCCTACCTGGGCACTACCTGGGCACAGAGAAACGGGTACTGCCTCGCGAAGCAAGTTGAAGGGTGACTCATATTTGCTAATCACCTTTCGGCCCGTAGCCGCTCTTCTCAAAATGCACTTAGTTGTGCGTGCTTTCAAATAACCTTGAAGCCGGCTTCGCCGCAACGCCCGCTACTTGAAGCAACGTATTCTGACATTTTCTACAATGAAACTTCAGATCTAGTGGGAGACACCGCTGTAGATTATGCCCGCTACTTTAGTAGCGGGTCTTTACAATACCCCCCCTCCCCCGCTTACTTAAGCCAAAATTTCCTTTCAAAGTAGGTATCGCTCANACATATGTTCATTGAAGCCGTCCTTACCGTAAAATGAGCCTGGCTACCATTGTGTTGTTATCCGGTTCTTTAATGAGTTCGATCTTCCAAAGTTGAGGCGGCGCCTTGTTTTCGTAGCTGATGAGCGCAATAGTCCCACTCCTAGCTTGAGCAATAGTAATATCGCGAACGTCATTCAAGACTGGCGTTTGACTGGTAAAAAGAAGAAGTGTCAGGTCAGTTCCCACTCCATTGCTAACCGAACGCCAAGTCGGATGGATGCACATACCTTTCGACTTGCTTCGTCTCGAGGTTGTAGACTATTGGTTAAAACGTTAATCAATGAATGATAGTCCTAAATGATGCGAGTTAAATGAATGCAGCTTACCGACTAACCGCTTCTCGTCCCTTGATTTGCTAGGTTTAAGGCCGGTGGGAGAGTGCAATAAGGTACCAACACCGACAATCCTTGTAGAGTCAGGCATCACAGCTACATCGTACAACTTGATGTGTCCTAGGTCGTAGGAATCGAGCACCTTCCCTTTGATGTCCTGAGAAATGAATGAACGAATGAATGCGTAAGTGACAAGGCCTAGTGTGAGTATGCAGCTGTCTGCTTACGATTCTTGTGACAACCGACCGCTCAACAGTTGGGGAGGATGGGGACGTTGTAATCGGTGGGAGCGCTTCAACAGATAGGAACGCTATCGCCACTTCATTAGTACTCAAGGAGATCTCAGTGTGAAGGGGGATGTGGCGTACAATCTCCGTCAGGCATCCATGTCAACGTTTCTACAACCGTTTCCCGGTTGATAGTTCTCGTACAAACGCCATTCTAGAAAATAAATTGTTCCTGAGTCACAACCAGGGTCTATGGCCAAAAAAATAGTCCATACCTCGGCAGTCCACACCTTGATACCCTGTTTCAGTTTCGTCAAGAGAATGTTACCAGTCGGAGACCTAACAGAGAATGTTGATTAATTCAACCAACATAAGTTGAGCTCCACAACCAAAAAAAAACACTCACCAAGCAACCTGCCCGACAAACCCGTGTGTGTGTCCCAAAATCTTATGCGAAACGAACGGATCGCCGACTTTGTAAATCACACTCGTTCGATCCCAACTCGAAGTCGCAAGATATTTTCCGTCCGGCGAAAACTGGATGTGCCTAACAAGCGCCGTATGCGCCGGCAAATCCTGGGTCGTCTCCAACAACGCCAACTTGGGCACCAAAGCCGATAGACGGGATTTAACGTTGGACACGGGTTCCGGCATCAAAGTCCTCCTGCGTTCACCTGGGCCGGTGGTGGCACTAGCCAGACCTGTCATGTTCGTCCCGATACTTGAGGATCCAGTCCCTTTTCTCAGAGGGATGGGACGACTTGATAGCATGCTCATTGGGTGGGTGCCGGTAGACGATGCATTGAGGTTTGAGTGCAGCTTGACTGTCCGAATCGCGTTTTTCCAGAGCAACTTTCCATGAGACGGTGCGGCCGGCTGTCCTTCTGCAGCCGGGGGCGACGCAGGGGTCTCCGGTACAAAATCATTTGGAGATGTTGGTGAATTTACCGGAGGTGGAGGCGGAGGCGGAGATTGGGGCGAGACAGGAGGCAGTCGAACAGTTGATGTACTCGGTAGGGCAGCTAGCATCATTGTGGACGACTGCGCTGTGGTAGGCTCTGGAGATCCCGGAGACTCGGATTGTCGCCTGCCAGAAGATCCGTTAGCTTCAATATCGTCCGACTCTCCATCACTGTGTCTGCGGAAGCAACACGATTCAGAGATTCCAGAGAAAGCATTTGACACTAGCTCGTTAAACTTGACAATGTTCCGACTGAGGAACTTGCTCAATTTGTAAAGCCAGCTAATGGCTGGATGGCGAATGAATTCGTTGGTTGATTCTTTCAGGACGTCACTGAGCCATTTTTGGCCTCTATGACGCGAAAACGCCCATCTTTCTGACGCAAACCAAGCCGAGACCGCGGCGAGACCAAAGGACGTGAACGCTGTTAAAACCGTTGTGAATGTGGAGGTGATATGGGGCTGAAACACGAGATCTTCAGTATTCGGAAGAGCAAACACGTTCATGGACTTACTTGATGGGAAGCGTAAGAGAATGCGCAAAGACCAATTGAGAAGCATGCGACAGAGAGCACCAGAAACACGAGGGGGGAGCGCTTGATCCAGATCAAGACCCACCAAGGGACACGATGTCCAGGGGAACGGCTACATGGCGTCATCATCATCATGCATGTCAAACAGGAACGAATGGGCACGTACTACATGGCTTGTTTCCAAGTCAATCCCAGAAGGCTATTGACTGCAGCCGCGATACTGAAAACCAAGGATGAAAACCAAAAGGTATTAACGATAGCGGAGCTAGTTTCGGCTGGATCGAGCTCGTAAGAGAATTGCATGGTCGTAGCTGTCACGGCGGAGAAGAAGGTGGCAATTGTTGACAGGTTGAGTAGATTCGATGAGCCATGCTTTTGCGCAAATCGGATGGTTGGAACACCTGCAGGGATGTGTCAGGGGGATGGAGGGGTGAAGCATGGAATGCTAGTGGCCTTACCGACTTCGATGAACATGCAGAGGGAGGATGTGATACCGTTGATATGGTCCCCCATCTCCTGTGACAGTTCGTGGATGTATCTTTGGACAGCAGGGTTCCGAAATTGTTCTGCCAAGCATTTTAATTAACACGGAAGCAAACCATCGGAGCATAACTCACTCGGGTACTCGCGAAGGCATGAGGACCAATACTACGCAGCGGTCATTGAAGAGGCCGAAGAAGATGAACGAATAAGGTTACGCACTCTGAGATCGCCCTCGAAAGAATTGATAGATGCATTGACGGCCTCATCGGTAAATTCGGGAAATTCGTTCAGGCAATTGAGAAAGGTCTTGACGTCGTTGGCTAGAGCTTCGAGGTAGTCTGGGAATTTTTCTTGATCCATTTCCTCGGAGACTGTGGGCCTTGGAATGTGGAGATGGGCCTTGCCCCACTTTCGCCTCCTGCCCTTACGGTGACCTCCAGGGTGGACATCAATGGATGGGGCCGAATCGCGGGCAACGTGAGAGACCTTGCGAGGAAATAGATCTGCAGCGTTCTCTCTGTAGAGGAAGAGGAGTTGGGCCAGTCGTTCCCGAAGTCTGAAGCCAGAGGAAAGGATGGCCACTGAGCTTCCGAGTTGTCGGGCAGCGTTCGCGAAGTTTCGGAGCTACATATAATATTAGCCTTTAGAGACTTATAATGAGTGAGGGCTCGTACTTCTTTGTCCAAATTGTTGATGGACCTAAGCGTGGAAGTCAGTGAATGGTCCTGGGTAGCTGGAGTGAACGCACCTTTGGAATTTCTGGAAGGCCTCCGCACCCGCCTCTTGAAGATATTCATCGACGCTGGCTGATCATGATGGCCCACTGAGTTCAAAATATCGATCGAGAGCATTTGGGCTTGACTCACGGACGTCTCTGTCGTCTTCGAAACTGGGTGGTTGTCCTTTCGGGCCTACCGCGGCATCGGGGCATAAGCGCCAGAGATAGAGGTAATATGGTAATGAATAGACAGACCTTTGGACATATTTCCGCTCTCCTGCAGAAGCATTTCTACCAGGCTAAGAATAGTGTCCTTCCGGGATGGGGACTGGCGCCCCGAGGAAGATAAGGGCGGGGACGCGGGGGGATCTGCTGGTTCTTTCATTGCGGCCGGGGTCGTTGTGGTCGTCGTGGTCGTCGTCAAAAATCGTGTGGTGGCTCGTCCTGCGAGGGGTGGGGGCTAGTGGAGGGGAAAGAGGGGACAAAGCGCAGCGTGAGGAGAAATGTATAAGGGTATAGAGGTGTCGCAAGGTGTGATGAAAGAAACGCAGCTTCTCGCTCCATCAAATTGCGCGAAACGCGTGGGTGGGCTTCCATATTTGGGCACGCGCCCGGCAGCCCTGACGCCACGTGATCGAACAATGCCGGAGGTCGGTGGTCCGTTGTTTGTATACCATTCTTGTGTACAAACAGGAGACCGTCGCCCGTGTCCGGGACCGGGAACACCGCCAGACTAATCTGAATTGCATCTGTCAGTGGCCAGGCACTCTCCGTATAGACNTTCAGACCAACCAAAAATGGCCTGGGCACATCCTGAGCTCTGAATTTTCACAAGTCGAGCCAAATTAAACAATCGTCCTAATCCACTAGAATTAGCTCCTGGACACATATCGTCGTGAGGCCTAGAAGCGATTGACACGCACAAACCCCACTAGCGCTATCAAATTGACCGTTGGTGAGTGGCAGTAGCAACGACGGACGCTCTTTCTGACACCCACTCTCCTTGAACCCGAACAGTCATGGCRACATTAACCAGGCCACGGACAGCCCCGACCTCCCACACCCAAGAACTCGTCGTTTCCGGGGTGCCAGCCCCATTTCCAGTCGATCAGTTGGAACGAGACGAAGATGCTCGACCTGCTGGGAATCCATTCGTCGCCCCCGAGGAGGGAACACACCGAGAGGAAGCTGCCCCGGAATCCCAAGCGAACGATGTCGTTGAGCTAGTATGTAGTCCATTCTACTTCTATTCACCTTCCCCGTTCCTGAGCGGACATTCCGTCTAGACCGAGATCATGCCCTCAATTGCAACCCTCCAAAGATCGTGCATCATGACCTTGAACACCCTTCTTTCTGGCTCTGGCCAGTGGAAATCCATCGTACCAGACCGGAGGCACTCAATGCCATCGTCTGCAGGAACATCTACTACCTCGCAGCTCAATACCGAGTCGTTTACCACTGCYCTAGAGACTYTRGTRGTCAACCTCCGCACTAAGCAAGCAASYGAYGAAATGGTGGAGTTTCATCAGCCTACCTCCGACTCCGACCTGTCTTTCGAAYTACAGGAGCGTGTCCGCAAGYTATCACCTTCTCTATCGCCCAACGACGCAACCCTGGCCAATTCCCTTGCTACCATCCTAACATACTTTGACCGCCTCTCCATTCTCCAAAGACAACACCCAACTCCAAATGCCTCAACATCGACGAACACACCGCGCGTCGTTGACGCTCCTCCTCCGATCGACATGTACGACGCCCTGACTCGTCAACTCAACGACCTCCAACTCGAACGCTTACTCAACCAGCGCCCTTCCACTTCCTCATCCTCAACAAGCCATCATCAGATGGAGATCGCCATTCTCTGGTCCCAGATCGATCACGAACTCGAAAACATCGTCTCGATGTGCAAAGAGCGCACCGAACGCCTACCCAGGTTCTACCAAGAGAACCTCCCCCCGCAATACGACTTTGACTACGACGAGTCGTACGATTTCGAGAGCCCCCCAGAATACGACGGCACCGGGCGGCGCTCCCTCGAGATGTCCAAGGATTCGAAGTCGGAGAGATTGCTGTCCCCATCTTCTATCAGCAACGACGAGAAGATGCGGCTGGATCTCGAAGGGGTGGCTATGGCCATCGACCGACTCTACCTTGTCGCTCCGCAGTTGCACAACCAACGCGCCGAGCTGAAAGCTTCGAAGATCGTCCAGCTCGGGAGAGCCAGGAAAGAGGGCTCGACGTCCTCGCGCAAGGGGAAGGAAAGGGACAGGAAGGAACTGGAGAATATCATTGATTTGATAGGGAAAGCTTCTGAGCGGACTTTGAAGGATCAATCGGTGGTTCTGGAAGATGGGATGCAGAGCCGACTGGAGAAGGCAAAAATCAAGGATCTCGCAAAGGTACAGTGCTTGCTTAATCGTTCGTAAGAAAATGTTGTCCTAATTTCGGCCTCTTGACAGCGCGATGCCTTTGTAGAGGAGCTGATGAAACATTCGGCAGCTGGTCGAATGCACGGACAAGATGCTGTTTTGACGCCCAAGATCAAAGACCCACAAGCTAAACTCACTTTCCCGGAGTTTATACGCGAATCCATCCCTCCGGACTCGGAGCTATTGCAAGACCCCTCCATCATGCTCAGTCTACCCGAGTTTGTGGCCCAGCTTGACCCTGATGAACTCCCAAGCAACACTACTACTAGGACGCGGAATCAAAGTGACAAGCCAAAGAAGAAGAGTCGGAGTCGAAGCTTGTCGGCACCGCCTCTAGCGTGGCTACGTTCAAAATCGAGTTCCAACCTGAGCTCAGGTACTGCATCTCCAAAGCGGAAGGGGCAAGAAGCGGGTAAGTTCCCTTTTCCTGGCTTCGTCGTTTGTTTGNTTTTTTGGCTTACGSCTCTCCTAGCCTTTGACATCGTCTATGTCGCCGAGAACCACGAAAACCTCCAACACGTCCTAGTCTTCTTCACCGCAACAACCGACCTCCCAAGTGGGGACCTCACCGCCGAAATCCTCCCTCCCTTCCCCGAGCACGTATCCACCGGCGGCGACCTCCTCGTCATCAAAAGCGGGACTCACGCTTCACTCCCTCTCATCCTCCCGGGCCGGACGTCCCCAGGCCGGAAAGAAATCCAACTCCAGGGCTCGCACTTTGAAATCAAACTCGGCACCATCACAGGCACCCCTTCGTCCCTTTCCTCCTCCTCCCTGGAAGACGCAGACGGGCTCAGCTCTCCGTTGCTGGATGCTGCTAAGCTGGCACAGGCGAAGCCTACCACGTTCATTTGCGCTTCGTGTTCGCTGCCGCTGATCCATCCGTTGAAGGATACGGATTACAGGGACTTGCCGTCTGAGCATTGGGAGGAGCTTGTGGAGGCCTGGATGTGCCATTCGGACCAGAAGCTTCATGATCAGGTTATGAAGCATGGGAAAGCGGGGTTCTGGCCTCGGCCTGGACAGGCGTTTGTTGGTGGGAGTTATATCCTGTTTGAAGATTCTGTTATGGCGCAGCATAAGCTGCTTTCGCCTCAGAATGATAAGGTGTGTTTGTCTGTCTCCCTCTCTCCCGATTTTTCTTTTCGAGTTTTCTGGAGTCGTTGGTGTTTTTTTTTTTCGTTTACTTGCGTAAGACGGCACGAGGGGCGATCAAGAAGACCGGCGTTGGATATCCCTACCAATGGTTGATGTCCTCTCCTGAGATCGGGGTGGGCTGCTGTTGGTCTGCTCGCATCGTGAGAAGCCCATTGCAGGTTTCTTGCGGTGTCTCGAGTGACTGGTGGTATCCACTCTATGGTTGACGGAAAGGCTCAGCAACTCGGTTGATACAAAGCGTCCTATATCAAAGTGTTTTCCATTCAAACAACCCTCATACGATGCGAGCTCAATGATGTGGGGGCTACAAGCGTGGACACACCTTTCTTCTTCTCTTTTTTATGTCTAGTTTATCGCGTCCACTTTCGTCATTCTTTGTCCATCTCGACCAGAGTGGTTGCTGATCGTCATCATCCTTTTCAGAACGATGAGAACTGGAAAGTGCGTCGATGCTTGTGCGGTTCGATCGTTGGGAGGTCGCAGACAAAAGAAGGCGATGATGGCCTTACGACTACGTGCTTCAAAATCCTCAAGTATGCGATTCGACCGGTGACAACAAACCCATCAGAGTTAGTCTCTGTTTTCTAGGACACCTTGACGATTTCATGAGCTGACACCAAATTTCAGGTCACTTAATATCCCATTATCTGCCTTCATCGTGGAAGACATGATGGAGTATGTCCAAGCACACGCTTCTTATCGATTTGTCATCCGTGATGAGGAGGAAGAGAAGCCACGGATACTTGTGCGTTTGTTTCCTTGGTCTTGTGTTGTATTCGAAACTTACCCAGTTCCAATGTAGATTTGGTTGTTCAAACCGAAGATTCGTTTGGCATATACCACGCCCCGATCCCGCGCGATACCCAAGAGCGGTTCGATAAGTGCAGCAAAAGTGCTTTACAAACTGCTCGGACCCACCGAGTCTAGGATTCCTTTGAAGACGTACGTGCAACACGAAACAACAAACATCGAGTTTTGTCTAACGAATTTCTTGGCTTGCAGGTTGCTGGACAAGTTCCCTGGTTTCCCGCAGGCGGAGTACCTCTCGTATCCTATGTCCGTTTGCCGGAGGCTTGCTGCCTTGTTGAAAGAGAGCAATACGGCGTATCCTGAACGGCTCCGTACGATGACTGGGCTGGAAGTTGGGTGGCTTCATCGTCGATAGATAGACCCTTTACCATGCCATACGTGATTTGCCCTTTGTTCGTTTTCTTCGAATGCCCGACCTGTTGTATACCCTGCACATGGTTGTTTAGTTTGCAGATTATAGTATTGTTATTATCGATCCCTTTCGTTCTTCTCGATGTGCTTTATTCTGGTAGCTCGACCTGGCTGTCGCCTAACCAGTCTGAGGAAGCGAAGAGCTAATTTCCGATTGATACGTGCTATTGACATTCACTAATGTAATAGATAGAAGATGTGATACTTTCATTAATCCCTCAAACCACTCATCCTCTCCAGACAGCCTAAGACAGTGATCAGTACCGACGGAAAGGTTAAGAAACAGCGGGAAACTTACGGGGCCGGGCATGACGTAGTTGGCAGGGACGGCTGTTGTGGAGGGTTAATACTTGTCCGAAATTCAACATCAATGAAATGACACCGACGATAGTAGATGTTGAGCATAATTCCGGGCTCCCTGCCGGTGTAGACACCGGGGATAGCAACCAAAGGTCCTGGGTTTCCGTTTCCTCCACCGGTAACTTCAACCTGAGCACAGCTGATGTAGAATTGGGCTAGCATCACGATCAGCCTCTAAGGGAGGAATGTAACAGAGGCGCAAAATCACATACCACCGCCGAAGCTGGAAGCGCCATGAACAGCAATGTTCTCGACTCGGACGAGGTACTGGCCAGAGGGAAGCGAAGAAGGAATGGTGAACTCGTATTTATCGACGTCTGGGAGCAGCGGTTAGCCCACGAGACTACTCTGAGAAAAGGGTGGATATTCGTACTCATGGCGGGGAAGGAAATGGACGATCCGCCGTTGGTCACAGCAGGCACCTCATGCACCTTGAACCAAACATTGCCACTGCCGTCCCAGCTGGATACATCGCCGGGTGCTCTGGCCATGTAGATATTGGTGACCTGTCCAGCCGAGAATCAAGCGATGATTAGGAACCGCGCGCGAAAAATAGCTACTGCGGAAGGGAACAACTAACACTTTGGTGGTAGACACCCTGGTTGGCCTTGAAGCCAATCCTAGAGCCAGCAGACACTCTTGCGGTAGTGGCAGATCGGGCACCCTGGGAGTTGTAGCATCGGAAGTCCGCGCTGCTCACATCGGTGATCTACGTTGAAGAGAGTGTTATGAAAGAATTTCTTGAAGGGTCTCTTCGCACTCACGGGCCCGTTGCTGTTATAGTTGTTCGTTCGGCGAACGTTGACCCAGTCACCAGTGCTCTGTCCACCAACGAGAAGAGCAGGGAAGGTATCTATATTTTCTGAGTCAGTCACTGTCAAGAATGAACGGTTCGGTAACCAGAACACATACAGTGGCAGTGGACCAAAGTGGCCAAAGACAATACGATCGCGGCGAGGGATTTGCTGAGCATGGCGGCGGAATTGGCTCTCCAGGGCGGTGGTTCGAGACAGTTTTATAGTCTCACCCAACTCTCGGAAGCTTAAGAGCTTGTAGCAAATCAGGACTCAAATTCCCCGCATCCAATGACGCTCTGATCCCAGGGTACCAGAACAAGAGAGCTTCTGGAGATGGTACCCGAGTGGATCCACGCGCTCGGAAGATGTATACAGCTGCCAGCCTGAGTCTAAGCCACCGATGAATGGTCGAAGCTGAGCCAAGCATCCGAAAAATACCCAGCGGGAGATGTTTGAAGCTGGATCGCAAAGAGGCGAAAGCTACCTAGTTGCTGAGAGGATTGCCGCTTTTAAGTATCACCCAGCATGCGCCAAAATTTGTGTCGTTGGTTCAGTTTCGTTCCTAGATGCATTCACCCGCCTCCGCAGTGGGTTCTGGGGAAGACGTGGATGAATTTCGGGTGAATGACCCGGTCAGATGTTAGCGTTGCGACTCAAACGAGGGGGTATGATTTTCCGTATAGTGAGAAGCTCTGTCCAAGGAACCAAGCATGGCTGTCCGCTGCTCAATGAAGAACGGACCGAAACCCTCCGAAAACGCAACTGCGTTCTGTGGAAATGATCAGAGCTGGGTAATTTGTAGGTCATGCCTGTGAGCCCTATTGCTTAGATGGGTCAGTAATGCTGCCTAAGGGGGGTGCATGCAAAATCCATTTGTAGCGCCGATCCAGACACATCTGAGACGAAGATTTGGAAAGAGAATTGGAATGTCACGACGATCCGGAAAACTAGCTGCCGAAACCGTCTGCAAGTTGGTGAACTTCTCCTTTCGGGTACTGAAATTGCCTCCATAGGCATCCAGATCAAATAGACCACAACAACCGCTTATTAGCGTCGGTCACCGCAAAGCAAGGGCTTGCTCTGCAATCAATTGCAACTCGCACCCTTCTCTCTTCTGATGGCTGGCCATTTCGAATACTCGCGTTCCTTCCTGGTGGCTATACTATGGATTACAATTTCATCGTTCTCCGGGGTGCTAGCATGCGAAGGCGACTGTATCACTGGGATCACCAACGCGTTCAACGGGAACTATAGTATTCCGGTTGAGCTCACTATCCTGAGTCTGGTGAGTACGACGTCTCCAACCAAACTCGGAACAATATTTCTAAAATCTCGAAAGGCGGATCGTATCAACTTCCAGCTAATGCCTGGAGACCCAACATCTTCTGGATATCTTGACCCTCTGCGGCTGGCCTTCAGAGACCAAGTTGGTGCCGTCATGGAAAAGGCGATTTTCCCCTCCTTCTTCCACGGGAAATGCCAAGATCCTGTTACTGGTGTAAACCCTCCTGGGTGCCCCAACCCTGATTGTCCTGTCGTCTGCGGTACTCCTGGCTCTATGGTCCATTTCTACTCGAAGCTGCGATACATCGCGTACAACACCACCTGGCATCTCATGCACGAACTCGCTAGACCTGGGACGCCCACTTTCAACGAAATCCAAAATAACGTCGAGGTCATCCGGAATGGCGCGCGGCGACGGCGATTGTCTCTCGATCCAAGGGGCGAGTCCTCGCTTCCAACGAATCCGGGGTTCTCTGGCGGGCTGATCTCCAGGGCGATTTCCACCAGAGATAACTACGTCAAGGATTCTCTTGCACGAATATTTCAAGACATTCGCTCCATCCTGGAGAAGATCTGTGGCGGAGTGGGCGATGGCACCACCAACGGCCTGCCCTATTGCAGCTGGGAAGAAATCATGAAAGACTATATCCTCACTTTCCCTTAGCCCTTCCATTCTCTTCTTCCTTCAGAAACATCTCTTTGTTCATGTCAATTACAACTAGGAGTTACGTTCAATTACACAATGTCGGTGGAGCAACATTACCAGGTGATTTTTCGAGGGAAACCAAGAGGGAAACCAAACGAACAGTCGTGGGTACGGTGTCATGTCAGACCGACACTCCCCGCCGTTAAGGATTTTGGGAGAAAGCATGAGTCCGAACGTCTTGGCCAAATGCAACTAATATTACAGACATAATTGAGCTACAGATCATTACTAAATCATCAGAGTTGAAAATCGTCATGATTGCACTGATTCCAAAGCTTCCCTAATCCGATGTTCCCAATACCTGAAAGTGGAAGGAATAAGCCACACCGTCGAGTGAAGGGGATCAAGTATACTTACTTGACTCGGATGGTGTCATGCTCGGTGGCAAGGGACTTCCACAGCTGTTTGGCGCATCGAATATTTTAGTGAACTGGAACATCATCCTTTGAAAAAGCCAACCTACCTCAGTGGCCCGCTGAACCCCATCTTTGTCTCCCTCCTGCTCGTAAACATCAGCCAGGAATTCAATCGCAGCCGCACAGGGCAGGTCGGCCGATGGTCCAGGCGGTGGCAAATCGACATCGACGATATCCTTCCTTGAGGCATCGTAAGGCACGGTATAAAGTTTCACAAACTCTGCAACGCTGGAGAAGGCGACCTTGTTGTGGTTGAGGATTCCGCGGAGGTAGTTCCAAGCAGATGCGTTATTGGGTGCAAGCGAGATGCTTTGCTTGACATATCTGTAAAATCGAGCAACGGATCAGGATTGTGGTAGTGAGAAGCAAGGAGAGAATGACTTGCGTTAGTTCGCGCTTGAGAACCCGCTCCCTATCCTCTTCGCCATCTCGCACTCCAGAGGCCCAAACGACGAAGAATCGGTGGTGCCAGGCAGAGTTGTTTCGGATATCCTGGGCCAGCATCCGCTCGACAAAGTCCAGCTCTTTCGCCCACAGGTCTTCCTCGTCGTTGAAATACGCGAGGAGCCATTGTCTGTAGGACCAGGTATGATAGTTCTTGCTATCCTCGGATAGGGAAAGGGTGATAAACGCTAGCTCCGGAATAGGCTTTCGCATAATAGTGACAAGCAGCCGGCGATGGTGCCAGACTTGGTACGATTTGAGGTACTTGACTGCAAACTCGTTCATGAGCTTCAGTTCGACATCGAGCGGGGCGTCGATAGCGAGCAGGGTCTCGTATCGGTATTGCCTGTGCATTCAACCTTGATGTTAGTACCGATTTTGTTTTCTTGCACTGAACAACCCACCATGCTGAATAGTGTCCTGGATTCATCCGTATGATCGCTTCTGTGAGCACAAGCACACGAGGACTCTTCTCTCCGCTCTTTGCGATAGCTCGGAAGTAGCCTGTCGCATCCTTGTCTGATGTTTCACCATCAGTACCTGGATAAAGCTGCCAAAGACTAATGAAAGTGCTCACTCACATTCGGGCGTATACAAGATGGGCGCTAGGGGGTTCAGATTCTCGTATTGCTCCAAAGGCTCGACGTCCTTCCACTCTTCTCTGTCCGCGAACAACGTTGCCCTGCCTTCAGACATCCTGGTGGGTAGAGGGAGGGTGAAAGAGAAAAGAGAAGAGATTCAATGGATGGTCAAGAAGAGAAGACAAAGGGGGAGAACAATAAATGTGCAGGCAGAGGTCATTCTGATGTTTGAGTTACCGGCGGGCTCGGTGATCTTGATCGCGTACAATTGACCTAGATTAGCAATAACCTCTATACCTGGCTGGCACCAAATAGCAATCAATCGTGCTTCAGGGTACTCTATCAAACAAGTGTACATGCGACTTATTCTTCGATGTTCTTCTGCAAGTACTATATGAGGGTAAACTAACGCCAGTCCATGTACGACGAATACTACGCATTCAGGCTCGGCATCTCAGGAGAGCCAGCTCAACTTTATGAGCCTGGTCGGAATCCGGAAATGCGACGAAGGAGCCACCTCCGTCTCAGTGTTGGTTTCCAACCAGCTTTCTCACATTGACGCGATATGGATGACCGCCACAGTTTGCATGTTGGGCTGCAGCGGTACCAATGGCACTAGGGAAGGATATCAGTACAGTGCTTAAACAGACTCGGAGGGAAGAAATACATACATCCCGGTGAACAGTGTTGAACATACAGCCAATTGCTGGGGAAAAACCCACCTCAATAGCCTGTGACACCCACCAGTCAACGGAAGATGATGCGAATTTGAGTTGGGATAGGGCCCGCGGCAACGGCGGTCTTAAGCCCATAAAGAAAAAAAGAAAAGTGGTCTGGTTTGACGAACGGCATGTCGGTGACCCTCTGTCTGCAAAAGACAGGGTTAGCAGCTGCAAAATGACCAAAATCATGAATATGTACTCACGTATACATATCTCGGAGAATCGTTCAGCGAAAAACTCTACATAGTGCACATCCTTGACATAAATTGGTCCACAACGGTCCTCATCACGCAGAAAATCCATCAAGGATTTATGATGAGGTCTGTATGGCGATGATAAGTCGTTGGGAGGAGGTATATTGATCAAGGAGTGCAGGTCCCCAAACACATGCTCGGCGTCGCCGTCGTCTGTTTGAAGGAACATGTTGATAAAGGAAGCAGGGGTCATATCAAGCTGGACGCCCATCTGAGTGAGTATGAAGAGAGAATAAAAAGCGGGCGATCTTCCTTTGATGGTCCAAAGCCACTTCACGGCTAGTATAGGATCCGGGGCAGACTGCAAGATAAGGGTATAGAAGGCGTCGAGATAGGAGAGAGCGGTATTGACGCCGGATTTCACTGAGCTTGGCTTGCAAAAACAATGCTATGTCCGCGTCTGGGTTGTATCTCTCGTCTAGAACGAGAGAGGGAGCAAACAGGGAGCCACTGAAGAATTGTCGAAAGACACGCTCTGGTCGGCTGGCAATGACAATTCGGAAGGGAAATGCGGGGTCCAGGGAGGCTTCTCGGAGTACTTGCAAAATCTCCAATTGATCTTCGTCCTTCGTTCGCCGCGCCATAAACCCTCTGTGTGAAGAGCCATCGAAGTCAGAGGGCTGTGCCGCCTCGCACTCATCGAGCCCATCGATCAACACGACGCCTGGCTGCGTTGAATCGGCCGCGATCCGTCGCAAGGGCGTCAGGATGAATGCCTCCAGCTGGACACGAAAATTTTTCTTGAATAAAAGTGGATCGTCCCGCATGGCTTGTCCCACATGATCCTTGAGTCCAGGTAGGTACTGTGCAAGTTGGTACGCCAAGGTGGGGATCAAAGCTGGCTTCGTCCGACACTGAAGGGATGCTGAAGAAGAGAAAAAAAATGTCACCACCAGTACCCCATGTTTCTTGCACGTATCCGCCAGCGACCCCATGATGGCGGTCTTCCCCGTCCCCGCAGGACCTGTGACCCATTTGATGTTCACAATCTTCTGCTCCGGGTCTGGGTCACCATGGACGATCCAGCTGTATATCTCGTCTTGGACAGCGACTCGAGTTTCTGGATGGCACTTGGGCGCGTCGCAGCGTTCTTCCGAGTCGTGCAAGGCTCCTGCTGCTATTCGAGACGCTAACTCTGCGACAGAGGTGATAAATGGGACTGCAGTTTGGTAAGTGAGTCTGAGGAGCTCTCACCGTGTAGAGGATCAACAATGGGAGGGCTTGTGTTGACAACATTGAGCTCATTAACGGAAAAATTGTGGGCGCCGCTGAGATAGCTCGTCATGGTCGATGTCAGGCAAGGGTGGGAGATTGAAGCCGTTAGGATAAGGCAAGCTGTGGGCCTGTAAGCGCCTAAGAAGCAGTGTCCAACGGTCGCGGAGCCAATGCTGCCATCAGAAGCATGCGCCGGTAGTTGGACGCCGAATTTGGCCACAGCCACGCTTCAGCGTTCAGAATCACAGTTTTCTCGAGTCTTTCACAGAAGTGATCATGAACACCATGCTCACTTACGACGATCGACCTGGAATCGACAAGCTGAGTCCTCAATAGCCTCTCGTCGTCCAGATCCGGTGGCTGGCACCACTGGCAGATGGCAACCAACTGTCCTCCAACATAGCCGATAAAAATCCACAAAGTCAAGCTGATATGTGGGCACACTGTAAGAACGAGTCATTCATTTTTTCTACACGGCCAGGAATCCCTCTCCGGTGTTCGTCCACCAGGGTTCCCACAGAGTGTAGATGATTCTGCTGAATGACATTAGGGCATTGGGCATCCAATGATTCCATTTGTCATAAACAACAAGGCCCAATCGATCACGGCGTACGTTGACCCCATACTAATAGCTTTGGAGGGTCAAAGGTGTATATAAAGAGGGGCTATGCCGCCGCAGAGAAGAAATGAGGACCCCTATTAAATCGGTT
>SDEE01000229.1:0-66707 GCA_004126415.1 Candolleomyces aberdarensis
TTGGTAACCGGTGCTGGCCGAGTTCGGTCGTAACTGTTTCGTTCTTGCTGCAGGACGATAGTGGGGAGACTGGTGTGGCACCTGGTGAGATGCAGAACTTCTTAGCCCGAGTTCGAAATAGATTTGAGACTTCGGGTTTCAGATGCACAAGCTCGGGGATGTAGTCGACCAGAACGCGAAGCCAGTGAAGCGATAATACGGTGTTCAAGTGAGGGATATCGAGGAATGAAAGCAGCTGCATAACGGTGAGGTTGGCGCGCTCGTTTTTGCTCAGCCGGAGTTGCTTGTCCTTCAGATCCAGTGCAACGGGTTCGATGTTTCGTAGCTCGCAGTATGTGGCGGCTAGGCCAATATTCATCATATTTGCAGAGCCGATACGCTGGTCCCGAACTCGTAGGTAGTTCTGCACGTTGTCGATCTGTAGGAATCCAATTTTACTTGGGTCCTTACCATGCTTGACGATTTTTGCTGCTTGAGTGCGAGCGAGGCGGTCGAGAGCATTCGAGATGGTGGTATAGGCTGGCATTAGACCAATGCGACTGCAGTATGCAATCAGGTCAACGGGGGTCGAGTAGGCGAATGCAAGAAGGCCAAGGGAAAGCGGCAGCAGGCGGGCTTCGTTATTCCGCTTGAACAGCAGGGACGACAGGGCATGGGTAGTTACCTGAAGTATTTTAGTTGTCTCCACATCGGAGATGTGGATATCGCTCACCAAAGTCCCCGGGCGTCGTCTACCCAACTCAGCGCCCTCTTCGGCTTCCAGAACTCCCAAATCCTCCCCCGTAATCTTGAGCATGAGGCCAAACGAGAGCGGCATATGTTCCATCAGCGAGGCTTGGACTCGCTCGACAGTGGAATCCCCAACTCCAGCCCATTCGAGCTTGTGATGAGATGTTTTCTTCGCAGACGCATGAAGCCCGTTATTAGGTTTGACAGCTTTTGCAGCCTCCAAGCTGAGTTTGTTAAGGCACTTCTGAGCAGCGAATGATGAGAGCGCAGGGCGAACGGGTTTGATTTCAGTGTAGGGTACAGATAGCGAGTACATCAACCTTTCCTCCTCCGCTCCTAGCTTCAGCTTCCCATCTGGATGTATATCCCATGCATGAAGGATGTCGGCCGGTGCATACTTGGATTGTCCCTTGAGAAACCGCGAGACAGCTTGGGCATGAGGTCGTTCCCGACCCTCCTGACCTTCCTCGAAGATCTTGAATGCATTGAGGAGGAACTCGGAGAAACTCCAGTTGGCCTGTTTCACAATAGCATCGAAGACAAGGTCGAGCTTGTCAGGAATGGTGAGGTACCGACGAGATCGTGGCTTCGTTGAGTAAGCTGGAGCCGAGGGTGGAGCTGGAGTGGAGTGGAGTGGAGTACTGCAGGGGTGATAACCGTCCCCAGGGGCATCACTGAGCCCAAGTCCGTCCGCTGCTTCTTGGAGGCTGGTGTCGGTGTAGCGAGCAGACCAGGTGGGGGCTGGTTCTCGTCATGAGCTCGGGGCCGCTTTTTCGAGGTGGGCTTGCGAGAGACTGTCAAGCTACTAGGAGCCGGAGAGGTGATAGAAGGAGAGTCGGCAAGTTTGAACTTGCCGAACATGAGGGTAAGAGCCTGAGCAGAGACGCGTCGTTGAATTCATTAAACAAAGTCACGAGAGGCGTGAAACGATTGCCAGTTCGGAGGCTCGAACCTGGGTGTACAAACAAAGCGGGGACCTCCTGAGAAATCGCCTTTTATGGGAATTCTGAGCTGAAATCGCTCAACACCCCTTACGAGGACGCGCGTGAAATCAGACTACTAATGTATGTCTTCCTGAATGGAGTGAGAGCAAACAAAGACATACATCGTCAGTCTGGCTACGGGAGACTAGGAGTCGGGATGGACGACGATCGTGGCCCATAAACGCCGTTCAGGACGGTCGGTCCCCGCAGTCCTCCCACCCACATGATTCCCTCGGATTTGCTCGCTCGAAGGCGGGATTTACCCGTCTTTATTCATTCTTGCCTTAGACCAATAAAACAACGCCTATCTAGGTAGTCTAGACAGGGTACCGCATGTGTAAAGCAATCAATATATAGGTGGGTAGCGACTAGAAGTACATGTACTAGCTAAAAGTGTGAAAGGGGAGTGGAGCAGGATTAAAGGGCAATATTCCTGACTTTCAATAATTGTAGACTTCACGGTTGCTTTGAAGCGTGCAACCTGTCTGACAAGTTGCTCACTTCCTAGCTTTAACAATCCGCTTTCGCCGATCACCTTCGTCATTAGCCTTCCTCTTTCCCTTAATATCCGTCTTGGACGCAGCATGCACTTTCACGATGTCGTCTTCGTCGGAGAGGTCGCTGTCCTGAGGTTCACCAATCGTCGGGTCTACCAGATCCTCCTCTTCTTCCTTAATGGAGCCCCAATCTGGACTGCCGCCTTCTGTCTTCCCCCTCTTCGCACCAGCAGAATGGTCTTGGTCTGAAGTTAAGTGGAAGGCGTCTGTGAGTATACGACAAAAACGAATTAGTAGATCATATTCATACCTGATAGGAGCGCAAGCTTTGATCCGGGCTTGAGCAGGATTACCCCCTCATGGTCTCCACTGTAAACAGTGTTTTGTGGACCAGAGGAGTCTACTCGTCCTACGCGGACCACTTGCAGTGGGACCAGAGTAGTCAGCCAGTTCTGTCTGTTAACAGAAAAAGTAACCTTGAATTTAATCTTAACGATATCGCCTTGCTCTAGGTCCGAGTCAGACGCGTCGCGAATATCGATAAGAGTGCCTGTCAAGCCGTCTAGAACAGATATTAGTGAAGGGTTGGGAATCCAGGATCTGTTGTGAGGGACGCAGTTTCTCTCTATCCACGGGTGTACTTCGTAGTTCACGGTGTACTTCCCGTCATGACAGTTGAAGGTCGTGCGTTTCTGAAACAAAGACGAACTGACGATGTACCGGTGGTGATTAGCTTCGTTCTCTTTCTCCGGCGACATCCAGGACGATCTAGGCTTCTTTAAAGTGTTGAAATCTGATATGTTGGAGAGCCAGTCCTCTATCGTCTATGAACGACGTCAGTCGTTTCTTGATTTGTAATAAGATTCTAATGCATGAACATACCTTTATGCACCTGTAAACGGACTTGTCTTCCCTCGTGTCAAACGCTAAGGAGATCTGTGCCTGCAAGCCTGGTTCCCTTTTGCTGCAAAGACAGTCAGCTCAATAAAAACTAACTAAAAAAAAAAAAAGGGAAAGTCTCACCATTGGTAGTCGAGCAGGTCGTTGGGTGGTTTCTCTCCTTCCGGGACGAAGTTGCCGGTTCTGAGGTCTGAAGCGAAGTCTATGACGAATGCATGCGTCGCGACGACTGCTGAATCTGAATCGCTGTCCCAGAGCTGCATGGACGATGTAAGGTAACTGGTTCACCAAAAAAAGTAAACTAAAATAAAATGAAATACTCACCTGCCACAATCCTCTGAATTCGCCTGAACGTTGGAGGGTATAGTGGTTGGAGCTCTTGCTAATTCTTTCAGATACATGTAATAGTGGAGTCTCGTCTCCGGAGAGGCGAGTTTTACACCAGTGATCGAGGGTTGAGAGGTAGGACATCTTGCATCAGTAAAGAGCCATCTTGTCCTTTATTACGCCTCTTTTATAGTTCAGAATTCTTTATAATATTTTATTTCTACAGTGTTGTACTCTGAGAATACTATGAACATCTCTCGCGAGGTTAGCTTGGATGAAAGTCAGTAGGCTGTCAAAATTTATTATTTTTGTAGGGTTATCCCATTGACTCGCTTGAAATATTACAGGTTTGTGCGGTTATCCGAGCTTATCCGCAGTTATCCATACTTATCCGCAGTTATCCATACTTATCCATTACTTAATAAAAAATATATGAAGATGTCATAAGCTTCGTTCACCTTCCACCCTGCATCGCCATCATGCGCCCACTTCCCATAGGAAACGTTCTACTCTCTTTCTTTGTCAATTGTGACGAGACCGTCTTGAACACGTTTTTCGGACACTTCACGCCCTTAGACCTCACTAATCTCTCCAGCACGTCGAGTATTATCAGGCAGGTCGTGGTGGCGTACGAAAAACGTGCGTGGAATGTTTCAAACTTCCTATCCCTTTGGTTCAGTAACGTGGACCAATTTCGAGCCGAACTTTCGAAGTCAAACGGTGTGATCTCGGGCTCGCAGGTGCTCAGGTTTTTCGATCGTCAACCCCCAAACCCTGAATCAGACTTGGACGTTGTCGTCAGAGTCGGAGGCGTTCTGCCCGTCCTTCTCCGCCTTGTTTGCGAGGGATACTCCAGACTCGGAAGGGACGGTACAAAGAACCAGACAGACGAATACTCAGTGGTCAATGAAGTGTTCGGAATAACTTCAACACGCGCATTCCACAGAGGAGGTGGAAAGCATGGGATCATCAAAATTTTCGACTTTGGGAGGAAGATATATGGATACCGTCGAAGGATTCTTTACAGCCTGAAAGTTCAGGTCGTAGTAGTCGCGCAGGACCCCGTTGAGCATATAGTTCATACTTATCATTCTAGTATGTTCATCCCTTCACATCTTTCCACCATCCGTAACGTTCGCTGACTCTCAAAAAAACCAGCCGGAGTCATGAACTTCATCACTCATAGGGAGGCCATATCGGTGTTCCCAAAGGCAACGTTCTTGGAGCGCGTTTTCATCGTATGCTCTCGGGACAGTATTATCGAGACCTGGCCGCAAGCATGGGTGCAAAAGTATGTCAACAGAGGCTTCAAGGTTGACGTGACAAGCATTGCTCCAATAATTCCTCTGGGCCCTCGGCACTTAAGGGACAGGCATTGTTGGAATATCCCATTACGCGGTACGTTGTCCTTTTGCTTTTAAAATCCAAAGGAATTTGAAATTTTTGAAAAACATTTGATTCTACATTTTTTTCACGCTCATGCCAAACTAACGTATTTCTGCATACAGGCAAAAAACTCGTCCCTGTCTATAAAGACGAGACTACATCGACTCACCCAGACACAATCTACCTCTCGCAAAAGCTTGATGAGGTCAAATTTGACGTTGTATGGACGGCGGATATTAGAAGCGATGTTCCAGAATGCCGTTTCCGGGCAGAGATTTTGGAAGAAGATGTATGGTACTTCACATGGCCGCGTCACCTTCTCGTCTGAGGTAAACGCATGGCATTAATTGGTCTGGTTCGACGGACACATGGGTAGAGTAAGTTCAAGGGCTTATTTCTTGATTATACCATAGTGAAGTTCTGTCTCCGATCCTCTCGCTTGCTCCTATCACCCCCCATTATTAGTTGCGTCCCGTTCTATTTACTGCCTCCGCCATACAGCTTTGATCCCAAAATCGATCTAACTATCAAAWRTASTCGCATAYGCAYGRATRKAYATATGWRTTYRYARCTATCTTGTCGGCTGTATCTACCACTACCACTTCACCCAATGTCGTGTAACAGTTTGTCCAGATATGCYTTKATTGTANATGCTTATCTAAGTACTTGTTGTAGTATCCCTCTGTTATGCTTTCTTTCAATAAGTATCGYCAACTTAAGTTACCGCCGACTGTGAGAGGCTACCCAGGAACTGATGACGGAGGAGACCTGATCATGGCCGGCAACTCAACGTATACCCATCACGTTYAACTTCTCCTCTCAAGAGGTGCCAGCGCCAGAACTCTRCTACTCAAAGTTCTTATGACCTCAATACAACGCCGCCAACGATTTTGAGAAGATGAAGAGAACCGTAAATACTTACGCTCGCGCTATTGAGCCCATTACGCGTCGGGAATTCTGGCAAATGTTGCAGAAAGCCAAACCCCCGCCTGGATGGGGCCAGAAAATAGGTTCGTTTGCTTTACATTATTGCATCGCAATGGTCCATTCTGACCCGCTCGTAGCTGTCGCGAACTCTGGTGGTCCAGATTCGACGTGTCTTCTTTTCCTGCTCCACCAACATTTCTCAACCCCAGACGACATGCCCTCCACCAGCACACGCGCGACGGAGAAAGACAGATCGCCTATCTCCGTTGTCTCTTTGACGGTAGACCATGCCCTGCAAGAGTCCTCGGCAGATATGGCAGCTAAAACCGCCAAATTTGCAGAGTCTCTAGGCGTTGAACACTACACAAGCAAGATAGAATGGGGCAACGGAATATTCCCTCCAAAACCGTCTCCGGGAACTCCGTTTGAGAATCTTGCGAGAAGTGCAAGATATCGATTGTTGTTTGACCAAATGACGCGACTTGGGGTGAATACTTTGGGGGCTGGTCACCATCTCGACGACCAGTGCGAAACTGCGCTCATGAGATTAGGTATGGGTTCCTCGATTTTGGGCGTGGGTGGGATGCAGTATTGTCGAAGATGGGGGATGGGAAACGGCTCGAAGGGTCTGGATTGGGCAGGGCATCAAGGCATGAATAGGTGGATTGTCAGGCCATTCTTGGGAGTAGGAAAAGTGGGTTGTCTTGACAGTCATGACCTTCCACCAACGGCTCACTAATGGACTGCTTTTTCACAGGATAGAATATTGGCAACGTGCGAAGCCAAYGGGTTGGAATAYGTCGTGGACAAGACGAACTTTCAACCAGAGATAACTCTCAGGAATGCGATCAGGCATGTCATTAAGCATGGTAAAGTCCGTATATCGTGGCATTTGCTTGTAGACCGTTCTGAATCCTGACCTTAGAAAGCATCCGAAGGCCTTCCTCCAGATCTGTCCAAGCAGATTGAGCTCATAGACACAGCCCTAGGAGGGCATTTGAATATGGGCCCCGAGAAGCTGCAATCATTTGCCTTGGGAATGTCGAATAAGGTCTCTGACGTGGAGGAAAACGGTACGTGCTTCCTTTGACTATCGAAAGATTACTTGTGAACCGACATTTTCTAGTCGACGCCTTCATTCGAAAAGCGAGGTTGCCTTCTCCTGTGGGTACCTTCTTGATCTCGGAAAAGGCGTTTTCGTCCTTGAAAGAAGATCCTCTGCTGCAAACGGCCTTAGTGCTCCGAGTACTACGCTACGTGTCTCCAAAACCTTGGGGCTCGCTTCAAGCACAGGGCAAGCGGCGTATGCACCGCCTTGACGAACTCGTCTCGCGACTGCAGAATCCGATCACCAGAACAACCCCTCCTTTCGCGATGGGCTCTGAAGTTTTGTGGAAACCGGTCATATCCCGCGCTAGGAAGCTCAAGAATCTTGCTGAATCTGCGCCACGTCCATTGGATGTCATCGCTTGGCTCGCGTGCAGACAGCCTCCTGATGCTCAAACTGCACATGCCACAGCTGACGTGGATCTCACAGAGTCGCTATTAGGAGCATTTGCAGCGCGGAAATCTGGAAGTGGTCCAAAGCATTTTGAGTCCATGTACGACTGTCGCTTTCTGATTCGAATGGACCTGGACGCGTTGCCTGAAGAGCTGATTAGCAACCTATCCGCCTTCAAATCCCGCATCATTCTCAACTGCGAATCGACATGGTTCTACCCTCGCGTCTCTCTCCAGACCGAGGATCGCATGCAACTCTTACACGACGAAATAACGCCTTCTAGTGAACTGTCCAGTCAAAAGCGGACCACATGGAAACCGAAAGGTCAAGGAACCACAGCAGCCGTCGATTGGATCAACATTACATTTATTCGAACTTTAAAATAATCACTACCCTCCTTCCAACCCAAACCGCTTCCTACAGACCCGCAAGATCCGAGCTTTGAGGGGGAGGTTCGTTCAAGAAGACCTCAAATATGTTTTTCCACACCTCAATGTCGAAATATTCGAACCAGTGGCGCCCAAAGTCAAGCGAGGGAATTTGGCCAGGCTTATCGCCGACTTCCGCATCTTTCGCCCAAGGCAGCCGTTCCAGGATAACTCGGGACGCGGAATATGGCAACACCTCGTCCAACTTTCCATGGATTACCATTATTTTGGTGTCTTTCGTAACATTGGCCTGGAACTCTGTAAAATCAAAACGGCCGAGCTGCCAGCTGCGCGAGTTTGCATTACTACTATAGGAGAGGAAGATGAGAATGGCATATTTGCTGAGAGTAAACCGGCTGTGGAACTTACATATGGTTCGTACAGGTCTTCGTATGTATCCTCGTCAGCCGGGCCGTCGAACAGAAAACGGACAAATTCGTACCTGCCGCCAGCGGTCATTCGATCCAGCCAACAGTTGAAACGATCCGGGTTTTCAGCAACCCATTTAGGATCAAATGTAGCTGTAGTCGTTGGTCGCGCAAACTCACGCGTCTCCTCGAAAGTCCTTTTACGGCCTTTAGCAGGGGGAGGGACGGATCGGAACCTCTTTGCGGACTTGGAGGTATCTTGCTGAGGTTCGCATAGAGTGGCGGTTAGGAAGATGTGCGATACTTCGAATGGTAATGCGGCTGGGTTCGAAGGATGGAACGGCAAGACCAATAGCTGTTGTGCTGTTGCACCTATCAGTTAACGTCGGTCTGTCATGGCAGGCGGCCCGGCTTGGACACCATACTCGAAGGGAAAGGACGTATACGTACCTCCCATGGAAGAGCCGCAGATGACGATTTTCTTCCAGTTGAGAGCCACTATCAGGTCGAGTAAATCCCTGGCCATCATTTCCAGAGTGAGCCTTTCGTCGCCTTTCGTGGAGAAGGTAGAATCTCCCATTCCCCTGCGTTAACCTTCAACTTTAGCCATGGTGATACCAGGAGAGTTCAACTGACCTGTGATCGAATACCTGTGATCGAATACCAGGGCTAGTGTGGCATCGTTTGATTGACCTCATACTGTTCTATTCATATAGTGGCGCTCATACCTGGGCGATACTGAGAGAGCGCATCTGAGAGCTTCTGCCAGTCGCCTCGTAGCATGCTGACTCACATTCACGAGGACGAGGGGGGTCTGTTTGCCCAGATGCTCTTGTCCAAAGATCTCGTACGCTTTCTTGGACCCATCTGCGTGGACATGGATGGAAAACGTAGCCGACATTTCGATCGGGTGTACAATTAGAGAGAGAGGTTTGAATGATCGCCGTTGCTGTGACCACTAGCTATAGAGCTAGAGATTCGTCAGACGCTCTGGCCCTGGAACAAGTGGTCACCGATCAGAATGCAGTATGTTCGATATCCGTCCCTACCTGCTCTCCACCGGCTCAAGATGCTTACCTGCTCTTTCTCATATCGGTAATACCTCGAAGAAACCCTCCCATGTATGATGTCAGACATCCCGCAGCTGCATCTTCTACACGGAAGTTGAGTCCCTTTTGTTGGACAATACACTCGTTGCTCGCTGGATTGGGTTGGGACAAGATTGGGAGCGATTTAGCGAATTGCTGACAGAGTCATCATCGAGTTGCTAATCCGGAGGAGGCCTCAACATATCTTCTTCAGGCTACCCAGCTGATCATCGACCTCCCCCTATGGTTACGGGACATAGCTGTCCTGATCCCAACAACTGTGGCACAACATCCTACCGCCACCCATTCATCCCCAGCTTCTTTCAATGCGATCTTCTCCAGGCTGTCCGGTGGTTGAACCTCTTCCGGCCAGCACGGCCATCTTTTTCTGTGGAGCCGCAATKGGGGGGGTTGGGTGGCCCAAGGGCCTTCGAAGGGGGGTGCATGTGCGTGTAGATTCCAGTGGTTGTGCTACATCTTGAATGTCCCACTGCCACCTATTTAGTAGAACTGTAATCAAGTTCTCGCCACATTCAGAGAGATGAAGATCTTCCTAGACTGCAATGCTACTTGTAGCGGTACCCATACATTGGCAATACTTCCCCGGGACCCCAACTTCCCTTGCTCCAATAGCGCCTAGGTCAGTCGGAACACGAGAGATTCAGGAATACGCACTCACTTCGAAGTCACTACAGTAGGATCTTTGCTCTGGCAGCATAGCCCAGAGTCCACAACACCCCATCTCAGATATGGTTGTGGAAATCTTTGATGCTGCTGCAATCCGAACCCAACGAAGTTCATTGTCCTCCCAACCTCCCCGTTATTCCAAYCTCTCTCTTCTCGCAAGCAGCATCGCGGAACATGAACACGAAATAGAGCACAGAGCCGAGGATCCTGACGGGGAACGATTGGACGCGTACAGTGACGGGATGTCATTAAGGTCTCTCGAATCCAACGATACCTGTACAACCCCCCCAACGTACAGTAATCTTCTACCCGAAGGGCACAGTCCTGACGCACAACGATCGACGTTCGGGGCATCTGAATCTATCGCGAGGTTTACTCGCCCTCCAACGTACTCGCCCACGGCGGATGGATTTTCCGCAACGACGCTGGAAGAGTTCCAATTTGTTATCCGCGGTGGTACTCCAGGCTTTAAAAGCCAATCGTGGGCCACTCTGAAGCTATATACTCCCGAAGCCAAAGACAAGAAAGGAAGAAAGCATCCGAGGTTTTTTGAAAGAGAAAATATGTTTGGGTGCGTTGAGCTGTCGTTGCCTGGTCCACACACGGTCAAGAATATCAAACTGGTGGTATGTCCTCGTCATTTTTATATCCGTCGCCTTATTGCGTGCTCACAGTGTTGACTCGGTTTTCAAGCTGAAAGGCACGATTATTACGAGCGCTATGGATACTGGATCGGTAAACTTCCTGGAGCAGACTTATACAATCTGGGATCGGAGTTTGGGAGATCCTCGTCAACCTCAAGCTCAGGAGAAATTCGATGSAAAGCTGGAAGGCGATTATGTCTTTCCATTTTCGATTCCATTCCCGGAATATGTCGACTTGTCGACTCTCGAAGCAGTCCAGGCAGACGGTCAGCCTGCGGAGAGTCAGATTCAGGTATCTCCTCTGGCCGCCGGTCTTGGAGGGCAGATAATTGCCTTTCCTGTTGAAAGCCCTCTTAGAAAGGATTTCACGCATTGTCACGATGCCAGAGCCCTTACGGAACCTTCATCGGGGAATGGAATAACACCTTTCCACATCAACGGTTCTCCTTCCCCAGAAAAGGTCGCACTCACTGCTCGAACTGAACCCGAGCTGGAGCAAAGACTTTCCCATATCACCCCATTTTTCCTCGACCATCCTTCCTCTCACGCAGGTTCTCCTCCATCATCTGTTCGGGGCTTCGAGCCCGGACCGTCCGCGATTTCACCATACACCATTCGCCAGAGTGACGGACCCACACCTACATCACCGTCTATGTCGAGAGAAACCTCGCGGAAGGGACGAAGTGGATCACGATGGCCTTTTTCGAAACCCGCCTCGACGAATGACGTCCAGAAAAAACGGTGCGATCGCAAGTCCTCCGGCCCCGCACCAGCACAACCTGGATCTGGAGGACATCTTCACCTCTTCTCAGCTTTCGATGGTCTTTCTTCTGTGTACGACACAAACCCGACGAGCCCATCGCCGGCATCCAACTTGAAGTCGGACATTGTTGAGGTTCTTCCGCAGAGCTTTTTGGAAAGGGATGTTACGGCGAATACAAAGTATGAACTGACACTGTGCATCTCTCACGGGAGATTCTCCTCGTCGGACAAGTGAGTGCTGCCTTGCTCCTCTCGTATTTGCGAATAGACCCCAATTGATGTGTTCCTTGTGTTCCAGAGTAAAAACGCCAGTTATCTATACCAGGGCGACGATTCCTCCACCAATGTCATGGGTTCATCGGGATACGTACCACGAACGTCAGGTTCTACCTAGTCCTATGGAAAATCCTGGACTATGGTACCGATTACCTCCAGTTTCGATCAGGGGCATGCTTTCGCAGCACCGAGAATCGACGGTGAACTATACGCTTTTCCTAGCGAATCCTGTACGTCAACGAAGTATCTGTCCCCTGACGTCACACTAATCTAGCTTGGAATATTTCGCCGTAGCTCTCTTACCCCAGGGGAACCGTAATCCCTTGTTACTTGGCAATAGCCTGCGATGATATCAGCGCCTTGAACCTCCTTTCCAATCCGAGCTCACCCCGTGTTCGCTTGAGTCGTGTCGTGAAACATCTGGACAGTGCTGGAGGAATTGGGGACTTCCTTAATTTTGGAATGTCGGACGCGGCTTCTGCCAGTGGCCCCAACAGACAAGCGGTTGGGATACAAGTGGCTACGGGCGCCTCTCTGATTCATCTTGCTCAGGCGCAGCAAGATTCCGCTTCAAGTATCGGGCCTGGACGGAAGCGACATCAGCAAGTTGGCCTTGCAGATCGCCAGCTTAATGGCGGCGGGGTCCGAGGCGAGATCGGGGACGTGAAACGAGGCGTTTCGGTGTCCAGTGCTGTGTGGTGGGCACCACAGGAATCGGAATCTGACGAGGAAGGGCAGGTCGAGAGACGTTTTGTGAGGACGTTGCAAGGGGAGATACATTTACCGCCAAAATTACAGCCTTCCTGCCCGTTCCCCCTGTTCAATATCTCGGTAGGCTTTGCTTGACTGGCATCTGTTCACCACTGACGATTGTTTTTAGTACCATGTTGAGCTCTTGGCCCCCGTATCTAAAACCTTCGAACCGAATTTAGCATCATCGCAGAAGAATAAAGGGTCTCGTAGGAATAAGGAGTGTTCAGAACGGGCGCAAGAAAGCGGGGTGTACGCTTCACGGAGTGTGGAGATTACTACGGACGGGAGGGATGATGAGCCCGGTGTGGTTTCGTTTACGAGACCGCCTAGTGGGTCCATGAACCGGAGAGCCCGAAGAATCTCGTAAGGCGTAGGGTTTTGTCAGAGCTCGGGTTTTTATAGAATAGGCGTCAGTAACCTTCCTATTACTTTGACTGGGCGAATCGATTGACGTTCGGACAAGTATAATTGGAGACTGATATTCCATGATAGCTTACCCGCTCAAGTTACGGCATGCTCAAGGGTCGTTGCAAGGAGATGTTTGGGAGGTGAGGGTCGCGCCGGACGCGACAGATCCTAGCCATGAATACTGAATATCACAGCACATAGGGTGATGTGTCGTGCACAATATTCTTGGACATCCTTCCCAATCCGTACCCTAATCCTACGCGTACCTAGTCAAGGTCAAGGCTAGATAGCCCAGACTGTAAAGCGTGCACCTGCGGCTGGATTGCGGTCTGCATACGAGATGCAAGATCTTTGCCTAGCATAAGCGTGTACGCCCTAGCATCATATCCACAAGAGATAATCATGATGTTATATCTCGACGCTCCCGTCCGTTTTTTCTCATTTTGAACGTACGTCCAATCAACCCTCCGGCCATGGAGCTCCTAAGTTCTAGTGGATGGACATCCCGGGGCAGCATTACCTTTACTTTGAACTTTAAAATAACCACTACCCTCCTCCCAAACCAAACCGCTTCCTACAGACGCGCAAGCCCCGAGCTTTGAGCGGGAGGTTCACTCAAGAAGACCTCAAATACGTTTCTCCACACCTCAATGTCGAAATATTCGAACCATTGGTGTCCAAAGTCAAGCGAAGGGATTTGGCCAGGCTTATCTCCGACTTCCACATCTTTCGCCGAAGGCATCCGTTCCAGAATAACTCGGGACGCGGAATATGGCAACACCTCGTCCAACTTTCCATGGATTACCAATATTTTGGTGTCTTTTGGAACCTTGGCCTGGAACTCTGTAAAGTCAAAACGGCCGAGCTGCCAGTGTGACACTCCTGTCAGCGTTTAGACCCAATGCCGACTTATTTTCACGTACCGCGCGAGCTTGCATTACTACAGGAGAGGAAGATGAGAATGGCATATTTGCTGAGAGTGGATCGGTGGAACTCACATATGGTTCGCACAGGCCTTTGTATGTATCCTCGTCAGCCAGGTCGCCGTTGAGCGAAGATGAGATGGATAAATTCGTACCTGCCGCCAGTCGCCATTCGATCCAGCCACCAGTTGAAACGATCCGGGTTTTCAGCAATCCAGTTAGGATCAAAAGTAGCTGCAGTCGTTGGTCGCGCAACCTCACGCTTCTCCTCGAAAGTTCTTTTACGGCCTTCAGGAGGGGGAGGGATGGATTGGAACCTCTTTGCGAAAGAGGTATCTTGCTGAGGTTCGCACAGAGTGGCCGTTAGGAAGACGTGCGATACTTCGAATGGTAATGCGGCTGGGTTCGAAGGATGGAATGGCAAGAACAGCAGCTGTTGTGTTATCGCACCTACATATATCAGTTAGTCCCGGTCTGTCATGGCGGGCGGTCCGAATTGGACAACATGCTCAGGGGGAAAGGACGTACCTCCCATGGAATACCCGCAGATGGCGACTTTCTTCCAGTTGAGAGCGACTATCAGGTCGTGTAAGTCTTTGGCCATCATTTCCAAAGTGACTTGTTCGTCCCCTTTCGTGGAGAAGGTTGAATCTCCCATCCCCCTGCGTCAATCCTCAACTTTAGGCATAGTGACACTAGGAGAGTCCCTCCGACTTGCCTGTGATCGAATACTAGGACTAGCGCGGTATCGTTCGGTCAACCTAAAATTGCTCTGTTCATGTGGTGGCGCTCATACCTGGCCGATACTGAGAGAGCGCATCTGAGAGCTTCAGCCAGTCGCCTCGTAGCATGCTCATCCCATTCACGAGGACGAGAGGGGTCTGTTTGCCCAGATGCTCTTGTCCAAAGATCTCGTATGCTTTCTTGGACCCATCTGCGTGGACATGGATGGAAAACGTAGCCGACATCTCGGCGAGGTTTATCGAGCTGTACAATGGGGTTGTTGGAGAGAGGTTTGAATGATCGCCGTTGTTGCAGCTGGAGCGAGAGATCCGTGAGGCGCGGCTCTGGAACAATTGTCTTCGAAGCGTGGATTCGCTCAACCACCGTCCATGGTCACCGATCAGAATGCAGTATGGTCGCTGAKCRCTGCAKCAMGCTGCATGGCCTCCACCGGCTCAAGATGCTTACTCGCTCTTTCTCTCCTCCGAGTCGTTAGTACCCCGAAGAAGCTCTCCTATGTATGATGTCAGACACCCCACAGCTGCATCTTCTACACGAAAGTCGAGTCCCTTTCGTCGTCTAATCTACTCGTCGCTCGCTGGATTGAGTTGGGATTGGGAGCAACTGTGAACGGAACTGTATCTAGTAACAGTGTTTAATTTTGAGAAAAAATAGAACAAATCCATACGTACAAGAGTGCTAGTTGGGGACACCAGAAAATTAGGGCAGTTGGCCAGTTTCCTGGCATCTTCCACGGGGAGGGAGTATAGTTCGATGGGCGTCCCTGGAGTCATCACACAAGCAGGTATTCTGAAACTCTGTCAGCAAGGAACTCGCGCCGTAAATGTGAAGACCTACACCATGGAACCATCGTCTTCAAGATTGGCGCACTCCATATCCGGTGTGCATTGGCTGGGACACCTACCTTAGATTCGGGGCCACAGCCAGGCGGTCGCTGTCACCTCACCATCATGGTCGGACCACCTGTTCCAAGCGCACTTCCGCTTTCGAGGATGATTGGAGCAATCTTGGTCGTTAACGTTCATAATAAATGAACCACTCAATCTTGTTATGGTTGTAATAGTTTTGAAGTGATGGGCAATATCTTGTAATGACAAGCCAACTTATTGTCGCAATAAGAACTTTTTGATTTTTGTCCAGTCCCTCATCTTGATCCCAACACAACCGTGACATTCCACCGCTCCTCATTAGATGCAGAATCGCATCCCCAGCTTCTTTTAGTTTCAACGTGATCTTCTCCAGGCTGTCCAGCTGATAAACCTCTCCACAAGCATGGCTATCTTTTTGTTTTGTGGACCAATGCGGAGGTTAGGTTAGCCCAAGAGGGTCCCGGCTGTCTTGATTCTAGCAATTGTGCTACATTTTGGACGTCCCACCGCCACCCATTTTGGTAGACCGTATCTCCAACCTCTTTCTGATTCTCAACGCAATCTTCATGGGCCGTTTAGGGGGACAAAGATCCTAGACTGTAATGCTACTTGTAGCAGTACCCATACATTGGCGATGCTTCCCAGGGATCCCAACTTCCCTTGCTCCAGTAGCACCTAGGTCAGTCAGAACACGAGAGATTCAGGGATACGTACTCACTGACTTCAAAGTCACTACAGCAGCTTCTTTGCTTTAGCAGCATAATCCAACACATCCCATATAGATATGGCTGTGGAAATCTTTGATACCGCCGCAATCCGATTCAGAACTCAACGAAGTTCATTGTCCTCCCAACCTCCCCGTTATTCCAACCTCTCGTTTTTCGCAAGCAGTATCGCGGAACATGGGCCCGAAATGGACCACAGAGCACAGCATCTTCACGAGGAACGATTGGATGCGTATGACGGGATGTCATCCAGGTCTCTCGAATCCGACGATACTGGTGCAACCCCCCCGGCATACAGGAAACTCCTTCCCGAAGGACACAGTTCTGACGCGCAGCGACCGACTTTCGGAGCATCTGAATCTATTGCGACGTTTATTCACCCTCCCACTTACTCGCCCACGCCGGATGGACTTTCCGCAACGACGCTGGAAGAGTTTCAATTTGTTATCCGCGGTGGTACTCCAGGCTTCAGAAAACAATCATGGGCTATTCTGAAGCTATATAATCCCGAAACTAGAGCCAAGGAAGGAAGAAAGCATCCGAGGTTCTGTGAAGGGGAGAATATGTTTGGGTGCGTCGAGCTGTCGCTGCCCAGTCCGCACATGGTCAAGAATGTCAAACTTGTGGTATGTCCTCGTCATTGTATGTCCGTTGCCCTCTCGCGTACTCACAGTGTCGACTCACTTTTCAAGCTCAAAGGCACAATTATTACGAGTGCTATGGATACCGGAACGGTGAACTTCCTGGAGCAGACTTATACAATCTGGGATCGAGGGTTTGGAGATCCTCGCCAACCTCAACCTCAAGAGAAATTCGATGGAAAGCTGGAAGGCGATTATATCTTTCCGTTCTCGATTCCATTCCCGGAATACGTCGACTTGTCGACCCTCAAAGCAGTACAGGCAGACGGTCAGCCTGCGGAGAGTCGGATCCAGTTATCTCCCCTGGGCGCCGGTCTTGGAGGGCAGATAACCGCCTTTCCTGCTGAAAGCCCTCTTGGAAAGAATTTTGCGCATTATCATGATGCCAGCGCCATCGGAGAAGCTTCATCAGGGAGTGGAATATCTCCTTTCCGTGTCAATGGTTCTCCTCCCCCAGGAGAGGTCCCATTAACTGCTCGAATTGAACCCGAGCTGGAGCAAGGGCCTTCACATATCACCCCGTTTTGCCTTGAGCCTCCCTCTTCTCACGCAGGTTCTCTTCCATCATCTACTCCAGGCTTCAAGCCTGAACCGTCCATGATTTCACCATACATAGTCCGTCAGAATGACGTACCTACATCTACATTACCGTCTACGTCGAAAGGAACATCGCGAAAGGGACGAAGAGAACCGCAATGGCCTTTTTCGAAATCCGCCCCGACAAATGACATCCAGAAAAAATGGTGCAATCGCAAGCCATCCAGCCCTGCACCAGCAGAACCTGGATCTGAAGGACGTCTTCGCTTCTTCTCACCTTTCGGTGGCCTTTCTTCTGTGTACAACCCAGACCCGACGAACCCACCACTGACATCCAAGTCAGACATTGCTGAGGTCCTTCCGCAGAGCTTTTTGGAGAGGGATGTTACAGCAAATACAAAGTATGAGCTGACACTCTGCATCTCACATGGGAGATTCTCCTCGTTGGACAAGTGAGTGCTGCCCTTCTCCTCTCGTATTGTTGAATGGACCCAATTGACGTTTTCCTTGTGTTCTAGAGTAAAGACACCGGTTATCTATACCAGGGCGACGATTCCCCCGCCAATGCCATGGATTCGTCGGGATGCATACCAAGAACGTCAGGTCCTACCTAGTCCTATGGAAAATCCTGAACTATGGTACCGATTACCCCCAGTTTCGATCAAGGGGATGTTTTTACAGCACCGAGAATTGAGGGTGAACTATACGCTTTTCCTAGCGAATCCTGTACGTCAATGAAGTAAATACCCCCCGGCGTTACACTAATTTAGCTTGAAATACCTCGTCGTAGCTCTCTTATTTCAGGGGCACCGTAATCCCTTCTTACTTGGCAATAGCCTGCGATGATATCAACACCTTGAATCTCCTTTCCAATCCAAGCTCGCCCCACGTTCGCTTGACTCGTGTCGTGAAACACCTGGACAGTCCTGAAGGAATCAAGGACTTCCTTAATTTTGGAATTTCGGGCATAGCTACTAGCCAGGGTAGACACGCGCTTGGGACACAAGTGGCCACGGGCGCCTCTCTGGTCCAACTTGCTCAGGCGCAACAAAATTCTGCTTCAAACATCGGGCCTGGACAGAAGCGGCATCAGCAAGTTGGTCCTGCAGATCGGCTTCATGGCAGCAGGGTCCGGGGCGCGGGCGTGGGCGAGATCGGGGACATGGAACGAGACGTTTCGGTGTCTGGTGCTGTGTGGTGGGTGTCACAGGAATCGGGGTCTGACGAGGAAGGGCAGGTCAAGAGAAATTTTCTGAGAACGTTGCAAGGGGAGATACGTTTACCGTCAAATTTACAGCCTTCCTGCCCGTTCCCACTGTTCAATATCTCGGTAGGCTTTTGCTTGACTGACATCTGTTCACCACTGACAATTGTCCTTAGTACCGTGTCGAGCTCTTGGCTCCCGTATCTCACACCTTCGAACCGCATTCGGCATCATCGCAGAAGAATAAAGGGTCTGGCAGAAATAAGGGATGTTCAGAAATAGCGCAAGAACGCAGGGTGTACGCTTCACAGAGTGTGGAGATTACTACGGACTAGAGGGACGATGAGCCTAGTGTGGTTTCGTTTACGAGACCGCCTGGCGGGCCAATGGTCCGGAGAGCATCGCCGACGAACCGCACAAGGCGTAGGCTTTCGTCACACCCCGCGTTTTTATAGAATATGTGTCAGTAATTTATCCTTCCTACTTTGAATATTTCCTACTTTGACTGGGACTGGGGCAATCGATTGACGTTCGAATAGGTAGAACTGGGCACTGTTATCCATGATAGATCACCCACTCATTTTTCAGCATACTCAAGGGTCATTGCAAGGAGATGAGTGGGGAGGTGAGGGTCGCGCTGGATCCTAGTTTTCCTCCAGGGTTTCCCTATTGGTCGACTTGGAAGTTGGTGACCGACTGTGACCGGACCGACCTTGGAAGCTTACACACACACACCGACCTTGGGGACTTACACGCACACACACCTCCCCTTGTGACGAGTGCGGGGGAACTGAGAACCGGCTACTATCTTCCGTCTGGCACTGCAGCCGAACACTCGGACGGGTGCATTTACCACGGTGCCTGGGCGCTTGATTGGCATAGACTCCAGTTGCAAAAAACACGATTCCAACGCTTTGCACACAACATAAGGCAGGGCTACTNACATAACAACACGGTGTTCCGGAATCCGGGAGATAAATTTATGCATATCATCACACCAGTTGAAGATGTCGAAGTCTTTGTACCAGTAGTGACCAAAGTCCTGGGAGGGCGCTCGTCCCGGCTCAGGTTCAACTTCGACGAAACGAGCTCGAGGTATAGTTTTCACGATCTCCTGAGTAAGTGATCCAAGGTTAGGATGTGTTAGCTAATTTCTCAGGATAGGTAGGTAGGTCACAACACAAGGTCCTATTCCAGAACGGCCGGTTTCCACAGTACTTGAACATTTCTAAGTATACACAGGCGGGTAAGTAAATTATTGAGGATAGTACCAGTAGCGAGGGTCTATATAGAGTAAATTTGTTGCATTTTCTACCAAAGGGATGCCAGCACGCTAATCGTCAACAATAGCCACATCCCAAGCACAGGAGTATTCTTCGAGTTCGATTTAGAGATGTTAGAAGAGCATTGTGATTCGGGGATTGTGAGAGCTCCTATCTGGGATCCGCAGCTGGCGTACACAACTGAGAATCCGATTATAGACTTTGGGTCAACGGAGACGAATGCCAATGTCCTAAGAGGTCGAGGTCAGAAACCATTTGGTGAACATCTCAATGCGGAAAAGAGTTTGTGACTTACCGATCGTCTATTTTCATACGACCTGGAGTCTTGATGAAAGAGACGTTCGCCACCACAGCTCCCTGAAATTTCAAAAAAATGCATGTCAGATGGCGATAGCAAGCAAACATGAAAAAAAGCACAATTCGGCCTGGAGGCACGATGACTTCCACACTCTGCGATCTCGATATCTTGTTCTGTTGTTCCTGCCTGAATTTCGTCTCAATCTTAGGTCCCACAACTCCAAGCTGAAGTGTCCCGGTCGTTTCGGTGCCAAAAATGTGCGTCACTTCAACGGTCCCTGTAACTGTCGTCTTCGTGTTTTCTGTGCTTCCCGGGTAACAGTTACCGACTGGTTGGCCGACTATCACGCTGAATGAGGAAGGAGACGAGGTTCCCTGCCACATGCAGTTAGGATCGGCCACAGATAATCATAGCTCTGCGTGAAAGGCACATACCAAATCAGTGAAGGTGCATCTCGATTTTCCACAAGGAGCACATTTTTTCAATGCCTCGACGTCTCGGGACCGACGGGGTGATGTAGAAGAAGATCCTGAAGATCCTGATGAGCCTGATCCTGTTCCTAAAGTAAGTGTTGAGCTTGGACTGGCGATTTCGATATTTGGTAGCCATCGACTGGCGCCTGTGCCTCCAATAAAGGCTCTGGGAACAAGATTAACCTGGGGGTCGATCATGAATCTTCAATTCTGAGGCCAAATGCATGTCAGCGGAGCGCAGTGAGAAAGGTCAAATACCTGGCTGCTATTGTCAAGCGGGGACCAGACGTTGGCGCAATCCGGATTGAAGCATACACTGCAAGACAGAGTTAACCTAATACGGGTGTCAAGAAAGACTGCAAGAGTGGTCTAAACTCACGCGAAAGAACCATCTTTAAGCAACCCTAAGTACCAAAACTGAGGTAAAGAGCCAGAGGTAAGAGGAACTGGATCGAGCCCTGAAGGTGCACCAGTCACATAGGTGCTATAATTCAGGTTCATGATGGCGAACATTGAGGAAGAAGGGCTAGATGGTTGAAATTCCCACTAAGGGGAGCTCAGGAGGTTGGACCCAGTTTTGAGCGTGCTATGCTTACTCGTTGAACAGGGGTGCTTCCCGGCATATTCAGAACCGCGTATGTGCTTGGAGATGGATCCAAGAACTGGAGGAACGCTCCAAAGTAGTACAGAGACAGGATAACACCTTGGAACCCAGTTGGATCCCACATTGTTTTCGGAAGGGAGGGGAGGGAGAACGTCTAAGCACTGTCTATTTCGACGTGGCGTACCTCTATATGTATTGGTGTACAGCTTATCAAGCTATGTAGCTGCGTATTGAATCAATTTGCACCACTTAGCACTTACATCGGAGTACTCCGACTCTGAGGTAGTTGACTTGTGGAATCGTCAGGGAGTAAAATTCAACGTCATGTGCGTCCGGTTTGGCAGTGTGGCACCACGACCAAACAAATGTGGTGCGCTCTCATATTCCGCGTCTTCCTTCTGAGGAAGCCCAGAGTTTCGAGCAGTCGGTGTCGAGCAAGCGCACAGGGTCCTCGATGAATTTTTTGAGTGCTCTCAATCGAGTAAAGCGTAGTTCTTGAGGCCGCCCTCTGAGGTCGCGGGCCCGAGTGGTGCCAAACATGGAGTCTAATTCTGAGGCATGTTGACTCCGATTGTTTTGTGTCGCCGAGATAGCCACCATGCCGCTGGTCGCAGCGAAGCTCATGTACAGGCAGAGGTAGAGAATCAACAAGCTCTGGAAGGTGTGCAGATTGCGCGATCTCAATATCCGGCATCATCAAGCAGGTAAGAATTCGATTACATCTTCAAATTGAACCTTTTTGAGAAGCCTTCGGTGGGAGGATAGACGGAAACAACCCCTACAAAACGAAGCGAGGCCATCTGTCCTCCTCCTAAACCGTCCTCTCCGTCTAAGTAACCTGTCGATGACTATCGTCGGTGCTCTTGTCAAAACTATCTTCCCGCTACTGCTCCAGTACTGATTTTATGCTACCTTATACGACCATCGGTGACAGCGTTGAGGGTCATCAATAACAATGAGGCGTTGTTTCTCCCTCCGCAGTCTCAAAAATATTTTCATATCGACTGACGAACGGAGTAATCCTTTCTGGAATCTGGATTGTCAAGCATAGCTTCGGGCTGTCTTGCGGTGTATATATCTACACATTACAACACCCACCACCCTAGCAGACATTCCATTAGGCCGATCTTCATTTCCACTTGAACGAGAGCACTAACACCAGCACGCCTCCCAAAAATGCCTCGGTGCCGTGTGAAGCATCGGCCATCTTGCAACATAGCGTAAGCGTCTAATGCCCGAGCATCATGTCAACAAAAAATATGCTATCAGGCTGGACGTTCTCGTCCGTGTTTTTCCCTTCATCTAGAACGTATGTCCAATTAGCCCTCTAGCCTATGGAGCTTCTAGTGGATGGACATCACAGCGGGTGCATTGTGCTTTAGACAGTCGCTGTTAATACTTCATAATCACCAAGACGGCGCACAAGAGGTTTTCTAGACAGTAGACCTTGGAACAATACAGGCACGTACGTGCCCTTGCGATCGAGGAGGGAACCGAGAACCGGCTATGTACTGAATACACTGATCTTCTGCCTGGCACTGCAGCCGAACACTCGGACGGGTGCAGTTCCTGGGCGCTTGATTTATATAGACTCCGGGAGTAAAGACACGATTCCAATGCTTTGTACACATACAACGTAAAACAGGGCTACTAAATCACAGCATGGAGTTCCGGAATTACGGAGACGAACTTATGCATAACATCATACCAGTTGGAGATGTCGAAGTATTCGTACCAGTAGTGACCAAAGTCCAGGGAGGGCACTTGTCCCGGCTCAGGTCCTACTTCGACGAAACGAGCCCTAGATATATTTTTCACAATCTCCTGTTAAACGATTCAAGGTTAGGAAGTGTTAGCTAATTTTCGAAGAGGCATTTACGCACTTCGCCGCAGTGGTAGGGGATGACTTGGTCTAGTTTTCCGTGAACGACTAGGATCTGCACGTCGTCTGGAATTTTGCTCAGAAGATGGTCGAACTTGAATTTCTGAAGCTGCAATCAGATGTATCCATCAGCGGAGGTACGTTGCACAAGTACGGGTGATCAACTCACCGCTGCTCCTTGTTTTGCTATTCAGGGCAATCGAAAAAAAAAGCCTTCAGAAGAAGCAGAGAGGAAAGTACGCAAAGGCTTACCGATGACTGCGTGAGGTCGATCGCTAATATAAACATTAGCATCATGTTTAAAATAATCAGGGAGCCATGCTAAAAATATACATACCTAAGAGCGTTCGTCGCGTTGTCAACCAGCTGCTCGAACCTCTCAGGCCTCGCCTGAATCCAACCTGGATCAAACAGCGAGCCGACCACCCTGCGAGTGATCGCTTTCCTCTCTTCTATCGTCCTAGGAGGCGCGTTGGTTCCCTGACTCGTGATACGCAGTCCGGTGCCAACATGAACTCTGCATCGAGTCGATACTAGAAGGACGTGGGTTATGGTGAACGGCAGTTGCACGGGATTGGATTCGTTGAATGGGAGAGTGAGCAGTTGTTGAGAGACTACGCCTAAATAAATGACCATGAGCGCCCACGCTGATAGCGAGTGTGCCGACGATTTTTGAGAGGAAAAAGACTTACCACCCATGGAATATCCGCAGAGTGCGACCTCGGGCCACTCCAGGTGCGCAATAAGAGCAAGCAAATCCCGAGCAAGGAGCTCGATTGTCATTTCCTCGTCGCCCGAAGGCGTGAGTTTCGACAAACCCATTCCCCGGTGATCGTACAACAAGACTAGGCGACAGCGTCAGCTAAATTAATTTATAAGTCGAGCTGAAGTTGAATTACCAGGGTGCGTCTTCGAGAGAGCACTGGATAGACGGTCGTAGTCCAACATCAACGCGCTCATTCCACAGACAAGAACCAACGGCCGCGTCTTTCCATAGTGCTCGGAGCCTCGTATTTGATACGATAACTTCGCACCGCCAGATAATTCGAGGAAGAAGTGACCATCCTCAGGCTTGGTAGTCGGAGACTCGGAGAACGACGTTAGCCTCAACACGGGTTGAATCGTCCACAAGTCGATAATGTGAAGGAAGGACGAGAGCACATTCAAAGGATTGAGATAACTCGCTAGTGCCATTTGTGACACAGATGAAAGAGCGTTTGAAGACGACCTTCAGTAAGAGACTACTTTAATAGAGCTTCAAGTCGAGGTGGAAAACACCCGGTACTGTACCCGGCCTGTGATCGCGGGTGCATTCATACTCAGAGCCAACAAGTTCAGGCCGCTTTGTTGGAGCTGTTGGAACCTGTTTAGTACGACATGCATTGAAAAATCAGACGGGGGGTACAATTCAAACTTTGCAAGGGCAATTCTCGCCGCCGATGAAGCGGGAGCTATCGATCTTGAAAAAGCCCGACTGATTCGGAAGCAAAAACATGGCGTCTTGGTCTTAAATATCTAGGTGAATTTAAAGCTATGAGTAGCCATCTACAACGTGTAATCAGTAAATGATTAGAGTGAAACAACTTTGAATACCGTACCGTAATCTCCCCTCCTCTATAACTTCCCTTCTTTTTCTTGTTCTTCTCCTTGCGGAATCCTGCCCCACGGGTTACGATGAGGTCCTGATGAGCGCGTTGCCCGTAGTCGTTCGATGGCCCCACCTGAGATACCAAGTCAGTTTTTTAAGCGAGTGCACGGGGGATTATGTATTAGGGTATGCACCTTCGTTTCGTAGCGATTGTCGAATTTGAATTCGGTGTTGACATTCTCAGCCTTGATCCTTTGGAAACGCTCCCCGGGGGCCTTCCGTTTGCCGTTTTGACCATTGTTGGTGTCAAGAATGGGAGTCGAAGAGCTTTCTTTAACAGTAGCAGTCGCGACGTTGGATCCTTCGACGTCCATCCTTCGTTTTTTGGTCACTCGCTGTTGGTCGAGGTCCACCTTTTTGGTGGGTTTCTCGGACTCGGCATTTGGGGTCTCTTCTTCGTCAGAGCTGCTCGAGTCGCTCGAAGAGCTGGATGAGGAGGAACTGGCTTCTTTTTTGGACGCCTTTGATTTGGTCTTGGTATCTGTCTCCTCGTCTTCACTTTCAGAGCTCGAAGAAGAACTCTCGGAGGAGCTCGATTCTTTCTTCGACTGCTTTGTAGCGGCCGAACTTTTAGTCTTCTTGGAGTCCTTCTCGTCTTCACTGGAAGAATCGTCCGAACTATCAGAGTCCGAGCTCGGGTTGCCCGAGGATTCCTTGCTAGATGATAGCGTATGGCTGGACTCGCGTTCCTTGGTTGGTTTTGGAGAGCTTTTGGTTTTCACGAGTTTCTTCTTTTTGCTGGCCTTTGATGCAGAGGAAGAGTCGCTTGATTCATCGTCTAATGGAGAAGCCAAGTTAAAACCCTATTCTCATTGGTGAAAGAGATTCCGACCTGATTCAGAGCCAGAGTTGGAAGATGAAGAGCTAGAAGAGTCGGAATCGGAGTCAGAGTCAGAGTCCGAGGAGCCTATTCATATCTGTTAGAATTTGAGGACGCATGAAGGAAATGGCCGGAATATTTACCGTCTTCCGAGCTGCTCTTCGATGACGAACCCTTTGCGGATTTTGGGGCGGCTACTTTTGGTTTCGAAGTAGGAACTTCAGTGTCAGAATCCGACTCGGATGACGACTCTGAGGAGGAAGATGAAGAGGATGAAGATGGTTTCTTGGTTTCTTTCGTTACTTTCGAGGCCTTTGAAGAGGACGCGCTCGAGTCTGACGATGCTATGAAGGGTTGAGCCTTTGCCTTGATAAACTAACGCGAGACATACAATCTGAGCTGGAGTCCGTATCTTCTGAGCTACTGGCTCTGGGTAGTGTAAGCGGCAGCCATAGGTCACGATGGCCTGAGCACGTACGATGACAGCTTTGGCCTTTTGGAAACTTCAGCTGATTTCCAATCCTGCACAATCTTTTCTAGAGATGGCCCGTCTACTTTGACACCATCCTTGAGAACGACGATATCTTTAGCCGCTTTCTTGACCGCCTCTGCAGCCTTTGCCTGTGACTGCGTCTTCAGAAACGAATAAATGAGGGTATATGTAGCTAAAGTGGCACGTTAGCAAACACCTGGACTCTGCAGTGTTTGGGAACGCTTACTTGCTAGATTTCCGTCCATTCTGACTGGTATACCCTTGTGGTGGTCGACAGACAAGATTTTTTGAATGTCGGATCTGTAAAAGGCAGCCATGTCCCACGGCTCTTATTGACCGCGAAAGGGATCCTGATTTCTTCCGGGCATCGTAATTGCAATGGGTACCGACAACACTATCAAGGGCATCACCCCCACCGCCGTCAAATACGATGGCTCGCCACTGCGCATCGCAATCGTCCACGCCAGATGGAACAGCATCGTCATCGACGCGCTCGTTGAGGGCACCCTGAAGAAGCTCAGAGAGTTTGGCGTCAAGGATTCCAATATCGTCATTCAGTCAGTCCCTGGCAGTTACGAGCTCCCCTTGGCTTGCTCTCGGTTCGTCGTACACTCGTAGAGACATCTCGCTCTGGGGCTAATATCTCGCAGCATGATTGCTGGATCTCACGTTCAAGCGACGACCAACGTCAGCGATCTGCTTACCGGCCTCAACTTTGGCGGCGGCTCGCCTTTTCCCCAAGGGTCGCGAACTGAATCTCCGGCACCTGGTGGTAGCGCGAGCGCACCTCCCTCGAATGCTCCCTTCGATGCAGTCATCGCTATTGGCGTTTTGATCAAGGGCCACACCATGCACTTTGAATACATCTGCGATAGTGTCTCCAACGCCCTCATGCGGGTCCAACTGGATACCGGGGTCCCTGTCATTTTTGGCGTGCTCACGGTCCTGGAGGAGGAACAAGCCCTTGTTCGAGCTGGTATCGGGCGTGGTATTGATAAAGGGCATAATCATGGAGAAGATTGGGGGGCGGCTGCCGTGGAGATGGCGTCTCATATTCGTCGTTGGAAGGAAGGAAACTTTGCCTAATACCAGATTGTGTCCAAATTCAAAATAACCAATGTATACTAGCCTTTAGAGCGTGCCATTGCAGAGCATTGTCGCCATGATTTGTGTTGGAGGCAAAAACTGGCAAGTCGCCATCTCGCCAGGGCAACCGGGACCCTTTTTGCTGTGTTCATCAGCACTGGCGTCGGCTCCAAGCCCCATAAGCTGCGCTGAGCCTTTTCTCTTCCACCTTGCTTCCACTCTCCACGACAATCCACAACCATGAAGAAAAAGGTGAATCAGACACTGGCAGGATGCTCAAGGCGCCATAGTCACCTAATACCGCGTCTAGGTTCTTCTTATGGGCGCCTCTGGCAGTGGGAAAACCTCGATGAGGTCGATCATTTTGTGGGTCTAGTTCGTCTTTCGTTATCGTCCTTAACTGAGTCCCCTTTGTTTTTCCAGCTCAAATAACCCCGCATCCCTCACCTCCAGACTCGGCGCGACCATTGACGTTGAGCAAAACCATGTTCGGTTCTTGGGGGATCTCATCCTCAACCTCTGGGACTGCGGCGGACAAGATGCATTCATGGACAGTTATCTCACCGCCCAAAGAGCAACCATCTTTCAGCACGTTGGAGTCCTCATATACGTTTTCGACGTGGAGAGCCGCGAAATGGCCAAAGACCTGGAGTACTATCGGGACTGCCTCGAAGGTCTGAGACAGTTCAGCCCGGAAGCGGCCGTCTTCCTCCTCGTGCACAAGATGGATCTCGTACGCCAATCAAGACAGGAGACTTTCAATGCGAAGAAAGAGGAGTTGCAAGATGTCAGTGGGGACCTCAAGTTGTCGGTCTTTGGCACCAGCATATATGACGAAAGTCTCTACAAGGTTCATAGCCTTATCTTTCTCGAGAGACGAAACTGATCCCAACCCATCCAGGCTTGGTCGAATATCGTGCACACACTGATACCCAATGCCAACATACTCTCCAAACACCTCGCGACTTTCGCCCAAGCATGTAGTGCTACCGAAGTCATCCTCTTCGAACGAACCACTTTCCTCGTCATTGCAACCTCGACCTCGACCTCACAGCCTGCCTTGTCGTCTGACTCAGATAGCCTTGAAACCGAAAACCCTGCAAGCGGATCTTTGGATCCTACGAGATACGAAAGGACATCGGAACTCATCAAGGCATTCAAACATTCATGTTCTCGCGTCCGAGGAGAATTCCATTCCCTCGAGATGGAGCTATGGGACTTTACGGCTGTCCTCGACGAGATGACCCGGAATACCTATGTTCTGATTGTCGTCCATGACCCGACGATAGGTTAGTACAACCCTACTTTTCGCTTCGTATCGCCTCCGACGGCTGACTCATGTTGCCTCCACAGAAACTGCGGCACTAAAGCTCAACATTCGTATGGCTCGTCGCAAGTTTGAAGAATTGCAAGGCGATAGCCTAGTCTCGGCCTCATGATTCTTTTTTCCCGCTTACTTATGCATACACGCCATCTTCTCGACTTACCTTAGGCCCTCTCTAATGCTTTACCGCGGACACTCTCCAAAGTACACTGGTTTCCAAATCCTCTTTGCTTCTCCCCTTTCTCTTCCTTTTTGGGGTTTCTACGTCGATGGTTTTCTGTCTCGATGGTTCCTTCTCCCTTCTCTTGATTGGTTCTTCTAACATCTTAAGATGACAATGGCCCGCCCAACAGTATGCAAACAATATATAAGCCTTAAATTATATACATAGGCGACAATCGCGACAATCATATTATCGAATTACAATAAACGTCCAGGGTACCAAGATCCAAATGTATAGGATAAGCAAGTTAGAGAGATTATAGGTATCACAAGCATGGGTGGGTGGTGTACACAGGTACTAGCTACGTCCTTTGACGCCGACTCCGCCTAACCTCCTGCTGCTGCTGGAGGTACATTGAAGCCCTCGTCCCACTAGGCGGGGTATAAGGCGTGTGCTTCTGCTCTTCCTCCAGCCTCCTCTTATACGCCTCCGCTCTCGTCCCAGCAACAGGAATGGACTCCGTAGTCTCATTCGAGCTRGAGGCTGCCGATACAGCCCTCATACGCGAGGGCGGTCCCATGTTGATAACAGGGGTGGGTGTCTGCGGTGCTTTCCAAGGCCGCTTGCCTGGGGCAGACGCAGACGTGCTCGCTCGCTGGTGCGACGACGCCCTGACAGCGCGCGACGGTTCAGCCTGTAGCTTCTTGGCTGTCATCGTAAGCATCATGGGATTGGGTAAGGATGGGCGAGGTCGAGCGTTCCTCTTCATCTGGTCGTTGAAAGTTTGAAGGAGGGCGTCACTTTGACGAGGTCCCTTTCTAACGACAGGGTCAGCACGCTCGTAGTGTTGAGCAGCCATACGTTCGAGGGTTTGCGCGTCGTCCGAATGACTATCGGATTCGTGTCGCGAGAGGGTGGCACTGGATTCTAGCCCAGCTGAAGTCGCGTTGGATATATTGGTCACCAAGTTCACGACGTCTTCCTCGTCAGCAAGAGTTTCTGGTTGAGGTTCCGCTGGCTGCATGAAATCGTCATCTTCTTCATCTTCTAGGAATAACTCCTCTTCTTCTATCACCTCTTCCGGCTCCACAACCCTCGCCTTTCCCTTGCCCTTTCGTCTAGATGACCCTTGGAGGGGGAGGCTGGCGAATTCGGGCTCGACTGACCGCGAACGCGACCTCGTCATCCTGTATGGTAGGACTCGCTCTGCTTTCTGAGTTTGCTCAGTACGGCGTCGGCGCTTGCGGGCTGTTTGAGCTATGGGTTCCTCAACGGGGTCGTCGCTTAGCTCGGGTTTGGGTAGCACAGGTTCTGCGGCCTCCTCCTCCTCCTCTATGTGCTCGGGCTCTTCCATGGAAACATCCACCAGCTCAACCTCCATACGCTCCACCTTAATCTCCTCTTTGACTTCCACTTCATATTCCTGCTGTACTTCTTCTTGAGCAACGTTCGCCCCGGACACCGACGATAGCCGAGTTGTAGATAGTTTTTGATCCAACTGTTGCTGACCCTTGAAAAATGAAGGGGCGCTATTGACTAGCGTCTTTTCGTGTGAGATGTGATGCTCGCTAGTGGTAGCTGTGGTGCGGGAAGCTGGGTCTTGTCCATCGTCGAAGAACGTCGGGCCTTCATCTGCCTGCGAATCATCCTCGCTGAATAGCGAGCTAGGCAAGAATGAGTGAAAGTTCATCAATATTGGGTATGTACCTACTGAGAGACATCCACATCAGATGTACTGCCGTCTTCCTCTTCCTCAGATCCAGTATTAGCCTCTGGAAAACCGCCAGCGGCAACGCGCACACTTCTCTTGGCCACCTTCGGACCTCCCCCTGATGGACCAGCGGGATTGGGACGGGGCTGCTTTTGAGGAGTCGCTTCGAATGAATATCGGCGGCCACGCAAATCGGGGGGAGATTTCGGCTCAACGGATTGAGCATTCTTTGGACTGCTTGTGGCAAACCTTGCGCGACGCTGAGGGGTTGGTAAACCTGCGGCTGGGTTCCCCGGATTGTCAAACGCGCCTGCATTGTATTGGTGGTCCCAGTCATCCTGTTCCGCACTGCGACGACCGTGGTCAGAAGCAGGAGGGGAGCGGGGCTCGCCAGCAGGTGAGCCTCCGCGACCTCGTTCATGTTCATCACCCTCTCCAGCTGAGTCTTGGCGATCATCCCGGTGACTACTCCCAGATGAGCGACGACGTTTCCCTGAACGAGGCGGGGACCTGCTTCTGTCCGAGTCGCTCCTATTGCCACGCTTCGCGTTTACTCCCCCCTCCTCTTGTTCTGGTTCGTTTTCATTGTCTCTATCTTCGTCCTCGTCATCTTCCTGCTCTTCCTTCACGTAGACCTTGTTTACTCTCCTGTCTTCTCCCCATCGATTCATTCTTTTAGGATTCATAGTAGGGACGAATGACGCAATGAGCTTATCAATTTTTTCAGGTTTCTGCTTGTACCTGTTACGCCAGGATTGCCAAGTGTGCCGGTTAGCCCACTCATAGTCCTTGTCTGTTTCCCCCTGCCCGAGTAAAATGAGTTACAATCAAAAACTATCTCGCTTGGAGACGAGAAGAAACGCACCAATGCGCACAGAGCTATGTAAGGGTTGTTTCCGAGCCTCCCGCCAGAAACACGCTCTGGTAATGCCGCCGCAATGTACCGGGCCAGATTTTCGTCATCTTCCTGCGTGTAGTCTGTCCGCTTTCTCCTACAAAGAGGTCAATAAAGATGGGGGGGACGCAAATTGAGAAGAACCATACACCCCAATTTGCCCACTCATGCCCTTTAGTCGCTCCTCCGGGATGCCGAACATCCTGTCGCGAATGCATTGCTCAAGAAACGCGAGATACTGGACGGAGATGTTCCGTTTCCTGGCGTCCGGGTTAGCAGCATAGGCCAGCTGCCGTTTGCGCCTATCAGCGGTCTTGCTGATGAGCACTATTTCTGCATTGTGGTCTTTGTTGACGACCTCGCCTCCATATCTCTTGACACAAAAATGTTATCGCACCGAACGCTGAGGTTCAAAGGAAATAGTACATACATCGATTCTATCCGTCCAATATTCCTTTATGTCGCGAGATATAGTCGCGTCCAAAAAGAATTTCACTGGTGTCCCGGTATCCTTGTGGATGAGAAGGGGTCGACGACGCGCGTTGTCTGGCATGCTGGCCGTTGAGGACAGAGTTGGCGCAGTGCGGTGCTTAGCGCGTTCAACGCGACCCTTCACGTGTCTTGTGCCCGCTTACGTCAGCCACACAATCGAAAGGAAAAGTTTTGGGCATTGAGCGCTCAACAAGTCTCTCCATCGTAATGGCCACTCTTTTGAAGGCTCAAACATCCAATGCTGCAAAGGCAGACAAGAAGAGAAAAAGGACGGCGGACGCCATGGATGTCGATGACGATGCCGGTCTTCAAATTCAACCAAAACGCAAGAAAAACAAGCAGCGTGTGATGCTGCTCTCTTCGAGAGGAGTTACACATCGGATGCGGCACCTTATGAACGACCTTGAGACTCTACTGCCTCATGTAAAAAAAAGGTGAGCGCATTATACGCATTCGATGCTCTTTTTGTGGCTTACTGATGTTCCAGACGCCAAACTCGACTCAAAAAACCAGCTACATCTTCTCCCCGAGCTTGCCGATCTCAACAACTGTAATAACACGCTGTACTTTGAAGCACGTCGACACGAAGATCTGTATTTATGGGCAGCGAAAACACCAAACGGTCCTAGCATCAAAATGCATGTACAAAATATCCATACCATGGACGAATTGAAGATGACAGGAAATTGCCTTAAAGGCAGTCGAGGGTTGCTGAGTTTCGACCAAGCTTTCGACGATTCGGAGTGGGGAAGATTGACGAAAGAAGTTTTCACACATGTGAGTTCATTCGAGAAGTATGAAGAGTCACATTCTGATTGTTCGCTGTTAGATTTTTGGTGTTCCAGCAACAGCCAGGAAAGCTAAGCCTTTCATAGATCACATCCTTACCTTTTCCATCTTGGATTCGAAAATATGGTTCCGTAACTTCCAGGTCGGAATACTTGCTTTCTTCTGCCACCCAGCACGTTCTGATTGACGTATTCCATTGTTCGACATATGCAGATTGTGGAAAAAGATCCTCTCAAACCGAATGGGCCTCCCGAAACCTCACTAGTCGAAATCGGTCCTCGCTTCGTGCTTACTCCCATACGAATTTTCGAAGGCGCCTTCAGTGGTACCACCGTCTATTCCAACCCAGGTTCGTCTCACTCCCTTCGCTTCCAATCTGCCTCGTTGCCCCATTGTTCTCTTCAATGGGCTCAAGACCGTGATCCGTGGACCTCTATTGTCCTTCCTCGCTTAACCTGTTCTCACCACTTGATCTGGTATTGACTCATGCTAATGATGACTTGTACCATATAGAATTTATCTCACCCGCTGCCGTACGATCTGCAATTCGGAGAGAGCAAGGGAGCAAATACGGCCAGCGAAAACACGCCGAACAAGATTCGCAACGGCGGAAAGAACTTAGGAAACTTGAGGAAGACGAGCTTGCGGTGTCAAAAGTATTCGCTTGATCTTCTGTATCGCACTTTGATGTTTTTCCAGGAGATAATATGATGTTCTATGAAACCCAGACCCGACAGTGTCGGTCCATACACCCGTGGGTGGTAACCAGTCACTTTTCGCGCCCATGGACAGCCCAAGCACGGGAAATTCAAGCATTTCTTGTTATTCTTCTTGCAATAACCTACAAGATAAACGCAGAACAATGGCTTGAATGGTGGACAAGGGGCGGGCGGCCTTAGTCAGCATGACATCAAGGACAACAAAGGGGAATCCTCCTGTGCCATCCATTCAGATCTTGTTCACGCGCGCCTCCGGTAACTATCGACCGTTCTTTTTGGATAAGCGCGTAAGTTCCTGTCTTGTTTGACGGACGTCTCCCCTGTCCTGTCTCATATCCCCTTTGTGTGGATTGACCCCGCCAATACAGTTTCCTTTTTGTTCTCCTTCAATAGCCCCCACAAAGGCGGTTCACGTCTCATTTATAGACCCGCCATACGGTCGTCAGTTATTCGGCATTCCCTTCTTCCTTCTCCTTTGCTAGAGAGCTCTCGCTCGCCCCGTATTTCTATTCTTTTCGATCCCTTTCCACTCTTTCACCATGTCGATGTCAATATCCATCCACCCTGTGTCCCAGTACTTGGATATGTACGGCGAGCCTGATGCAAGGTCTGTCTTTCTTTCAATTCTAGACATCACGAGTATACTGATGCTCGCTTCACTAGTACGGCGTACTCGCTTTCCGGCGTCGTAAGAGTATCTGTGTCCTCGCCATACTCCCTCTTTGAACGGCGCAGAACCGCGAAGTTGCTGCTTCAGTCGCTCTCTTTGACCTTTGAAGGCCAATCGGAAATCTACACCCACGACACCGACTATTCCGCACTACGCCTCTGCGCCATAACACGGGAACTGGCCCCGTCGCATCCCATGGAGTTCACGAACGAAGGGCATGAGGAAGACAGCGACCCATGTGAGATCAATTCTTTTATCCAGCCAAGTGTTCGTTTGTGCTGAGCGTATTCCTAGGTCAATGGGACATCGTCTTCAACCTTCCCATCCCCGGCTGGTTGCCCAGTTCTGCCACGCTCGGCATGGAGGACATTGGTATTCGCTACGGACTTTACGCCACCGCTAAATTCATCAATCTCGATTCCGAGCAAAGTGCCTCGTCGTGGTCTTTTGCAACGTTCTGCACCCCATTCCGATCTCGAATCCGTTCCATCGACTCCAGGAAGCAGATCACCCTTCGAAGATATATCCTCCCACCCCATGTGAACCGGCCGACCACCGGTGTTGTCAACTATCTTGTCAACTCGCATTCTCCATCGGAAAAGACGGACGGGAAGAAGAGGATCCCAGCTGATGTTCTCTCCAAAATTCAAGTCCTAGCGTCGGTTCCGGAGGATGTGGACGTGGAGGCCAAGTCTGTCCCCATTACCGTCCGCCTTCGCACGAAGGATCTTGCAGTTGCCGAGTGCAATCGCCTGCAGGTTACCGAGGTTGGAATCAATATTGTCCAGCAAGAACGATGGAGGTCAGCTATTTTTGTTTTGCTTTCTCCTGGACTTGTCTAATCAGCGGAATTTCTTAGATACCGGCCCTCGGTCTCGTGCCTAGCACAATTCCCCCTTCCCCCTCGGGAGATGCAACCACCGACTGTCCCTTTGCGAGACCCCCACCCGATTAGCGGAATCTACGACGTCGGACTTTACCTTGGCCGAGAACATTCGGAGTCTGTCTGCCGYACTTTCACACTGCTTCCGTCAAAGGACGCGGGAAAATACCAGCTCTCAGAGGACAATTATGCATTTGCCACTGATGCTGAGCAAGGCGAYAACCCAACGTGGTATACGATGGARACCCAAATCCCCTTTGTTCACACCAGCCCCGCCGACCTTGACCTGGATACCGAAGATTGGGCAGGGCCTGCAGTCATCCGGCCGTCTTCGTCCAGTCCTCTATTCAGCGTCTCCCACACTCTTGCCATTTCCCTCACATTCTCTTATGACGTCCCCGATTCTGACGAGCGAGCACGAGAGAGGCTGAATTTCAATATCCCACTTTCTTTTGGATGTTACCTTCCCTCGACACCCTCTGTGGGATCTTCGCCGTCGATTCTCAGGCCATCCGACGAAGCCCAACCGGTGAATCATGGCAATTCAACAGAATCTTCTCATCCGGCGTTCGAGTCACCCTTCTCGAATCTCCCCTCATATTCGCAACTCTATGATGATAATGGAGACAGGAAGATCGACCTTTCTATTCCTCTGCCTCTCTATACACCCCGTGAAGAAACTTCCAAAGACGAGAATCACGGCAACATGGAATATTCCAGCCCGACATGCCCTGAAGAAAAGAATACGACTTGCCTCTTGGTCGATACCATTCCTTAATTCCAACACTCCAACGCTCTCTTCTCGTCAACTGCAATCTCACCGTCGCTATCGTATGCATGAAATTTGTAATCTGTCCATCACGTTTTGCTCTTTGTTTCACAGCTGGTCTTCGCTTTCGCTTTTCACATCTGCATCTTTGGCATTCGCATTCGCATCCCATGTTCATTTGACTCATATACCAACCTGCATTCATCGTTGTCTTTTTGGGATTTTTGTCAATCTTTCTCATTCGTTTCCTTTGAACGTGTCCATTTCCGAGTCGGAACCCTCTGTCACCCACATAGCACTTTCCTTTTGGCATTCTTTGTATCAAATACGCTCGAGACTCTCTTCGTTCTATTACCTAGCATAGATCTCCTTTGGTCGCCTGTAGTAATCTCCCAAGGGGCTTTGTTCCCAATTTGTAGCCATATATCTGTCTGTATGTAGTCGTCGTCGAAGTAATTTGAATTCAAAGCATAATCTGAAATTCCCACAATACAAGGCCTCACGTGCTCGAACGCGTCCAGTGGAGTGATCGCCACTGCAACTTGTTCGTCCTGAGTACCGGAACACGCCCCCCCGCCCATCGCTGAGAATCATGTCCGACTCTGATGAATTCGGTGCGGAATTATTTTTCCCAATTTTAATATTCTATCTTTTCTTATCCGAACACCGAACAATCCCAACACTACAGGTGGGCTCGCTCCTACGACGCCACTCCCCCCGATGAAGCGGAAAGCAGGGTCGGAGAAGCCTCAGAGCGCTGCTGGTCCATCGAATGGGAGCAAACCTCCGAGCGTCGTGGGGGGCCAAAACAATGGCAGGAAGAAGGCGAGGACGGCGAGTGGGGGTGCGAAGAAGGCTCGGCAGCCACAACCCATAGTGGAAGTCGACGGCGAGGACTCGGATGTGCGTGAAGTCGTGGAAGAGCTGGCGATGGATGTGGGCGAGCAGGACGAGGTGGAGGAAGTGAAGCCGAGGGGAGGCTCGCGAAAACCAGCGTCCAAGGACTCGACGGCTAATGCGCGACCAAATGCTGCAGCGACCTCGAAAGCCAAGGGCAAGCAAAAGGCTGCTTCGTCGGCCGCTGCTGCGAAACAGCGTAATGGAAGAAAGGCTGAACCCGACGTGTTGGAGGTGGATGAGGAAGAAGAGGATGTCATGGAGGTCGATGCTCCCGCAATGGACATTGCTGCTGCTTATAATGCTGCCAACGCCAAATCGCAATCCAAGAACAGCAACAGGAGAGACCCACCTGCAGCCTCTAAACCGACCTCCCATCCCCATCGTCCTCCGAAAGGCCATGTACAGAAGTCGGCGCAAGATGCAAAATTGGCTGCCGAAAATGCGCGTCTACAGGACGAAGTTGAACGGGTACGAAATCGGCCTCTCTGGAAGATCCCTGAGGCTAATGGCGCGCTTTATAGGTCAAAGGGCATCTTGAAGACCTGAAGAGCAAATTCGAAGAGCTGCTACACACTCGCCAGACGGAAGCAGAGGCTTTGATGGAGGAAATGGTGAAGAATCACGAAGAAAAGACCAGTGGTACGCCCATACTTCTCCTTACTCGTGCTTCTGGTGTCAACGACAAGGATAGTGCAAAACGAATTGATCAAGGAGCTCAATATGCAGCTGGCGAAGGAGGACCCAATATTCCGTGTCACATCGTCAGCAAAACGGGCGGGGCTGGCTCTTCTTTCCAGAGATGAGGCGGACCAAGAAGTGAGAGAGTATAAAGCCCAGATTCACAACCTCAGACAAGAAGTGAATACCGCGAAGGGCATAATCGCACAGAAGGATGAGGAGATTGCAACCTTGAAACAGCAAGGTCAGTTCGCAAGTAATGTATCCACTTGCGCGTAGTATACTAACGCTCCTTCCCCCAAACAGAGAAGGAAATACGGTTCGAACTCAAAACCGAGATTGAACGGAGTCAACAGCTGGCGAAAAATCCTCGCACCGCTCCTGGGTCCGCTACACGCGCCGGAGCCATTCTCAAAGGCGACGACCCAAAACACTCAAAGGTGATAACCCTGTACGAAGACCTCACAAGTATCCTCGTTCCTGGCGTCAAGTTCTCTCCCGGAAAAGAAGGGGAAGAATGGATCTTCACCTGCATCTATACCTGGAAAGACGACTTAGATCCCACTGTGAAGGAGCGAAGTGAGTCTTCATCGTACGCTCTGACCCTATTGTGTAAGATCCTAACATGCCCAAGGCTTGAATTTCTCACTACGTCAATGCAAAGAGCCGTCGGCGGATAACCCTGGGCAGCTCGTCGACAGCGTCCATTACTTCCCTCTTTCTCTCGAAATGGAGTCACCCGAATTCGTTGAAGGCCTTGGATTTTTGAACAAACCTTTCTCGTTCCCAAAGACACAGCTTTCGTTGTTCGTTCGGACACTATACGATAACCTCAATAACCCGCAGGAAGAAGACGACTGAGAGCCACCCCGTGAACCTTGCTTTCTACTGCTTGCTACCTCCCATGGATACCCGTCTTCCTTTTCCCGTCACCCACTCACTCTCACTCTCACTCTCACTCTCGTACTCATAATTACTTTTCAATGATATCTATCCTTATTTCATCATGTTCGAGGTATCTAACTTCTAGGGTCTGGTCTGGTGTCTGTAATTCGTTTAACTTGTATCAATGGTTTTGGAGGAGACTGTCGACGCGACATCGATATCGATATCGATTCCGCATTGCTTCCAAACGTTGAGTGCGTCGTGGTCACTGTTATGTGCAGCTTCACGGGCGAGGAAAGCGGCAAARCGTTCGTCGGCTCCTCCAAGCGAAGCGCCAGCTTGGATGAGGACCTCGATTGTTGACTGATGGCCCTGACGTGCAGCCTAGGTNAGGGGYWANGTCAACTTTGCGGTTCATTGAGAATGCCGATGAGGGGCAGGGGGGACTTACGTAGTACAAGGCGGTGTGGCCCATCGTGTCTCTGAGATGGACGAGGGCGCCGGATTGGAGTAAAAGGCTGACCGCTTTGGTATGGCCGTTCAAGGCGGCGGCGTGCAGGGGCGAGCGACCGGATCCCGCATCTAGGCAGTTCACAATGCCACCAGCCATGAGACCGTATTTAGGAACCTCCGTTGCGGGTGTCGCGATTGTGGAGTCCACGCTATCCGCTGACCCCAGACAGAGTGTTAGTGTCTCTAGGTCCCCGCGGCCTGCAGCGAGATGCATTAGGGATGGGTAGAGGACGGCTTCGGTGGAGGCGGCCTCTGCAGCGGTCCAAGTCCACGGAGCGGTTGCCTTGCTTGACTCTGCGTCCACAGGATCAGGGGTGAAAGTAATTTGTGGGGCGTGGCTGGGTGGACGAGAGAGACGCAGGAACTGTGAAAGGACGCTCTGGATATGGTCCATGTTTTCGTGCACGCGATCTTGGCTTCCGCTGGGGGCGGCAGATACACGAGTTAGTTCCCCTCGAAGTGGTGCACCCATGAGGTCTCGCACTTCCTTAATGGAGAGCTCTGGTTTACCAAGGAGATAGGCCAACTTGGTCAAGGCACACTACAGCGATGGTTAGTTCAAGAGTTGCATGCGTTGGTCGTGAGGAAAATACTACCTCTGGAGTCATATCGATTCCAGGGACAACGCCTGCTTGCAAAAGCGTCCTTCCTGTCTCGTAGTCGTCGGATACAGCGCCCTTCATGCACTGGCTGATGGCCACGATGACGACACCCCTTTCGCAAGATTCTTTCATGGCATCCAAAACATCTCGACGTTGTGGGGCGTTCCCAGCACCAAATGTTTCCAAGACTACACCGCGAATAGGCGATTGGCAGAAACCTCTAATTATGGCCCCAGAAATTCCGGGAAAGAGCCGCAAAGTGGCTGAAATAGGCGGTTGAACAGTGCGCTTTCGAAGAGGCCAGAAAATGTCACTAACCAACATGCGATGACATTTCTAAACGGTCGTATTCAGTCAGTTAATGCCCAAGACATTTATGATAGCACCGCCTGACCTTTGTGTGCTCTGAATCGTCGCAGTCCTGTTTGTCGAATGACATCGTTCCAATTCACAACAATGTCGATCCCGACTAGGTGAAGGAGCTCAGCAACGTTTGCAGAGTTAGGAAAGCTTCACTGACCTTTAACTAGGGGCGAGAAATTGGGGCTGTCAAAGGCATTGAGGTCAAACGAGGACGTTTTCGTCACCCGATTACCTCTGAAAAGGGTGTGATTGAAGTACAAGGAACATTCTGGTGTCCAAGATTTAGCTAACTGTCGCATAAAACAGGGCGTAATGCAACCGTACCTGGGATAATGTAATTACCGGCAATGCTCAAGGCACCCATCAAGTTATCTGTAGCATCGTTTCGCAACTGCGATAATGGTATTTGAGCTCCAGTCAAAATCTAGAGAGCGATGATTATTTTCAGTCAACGCGGAAGTGATTGGCCCGTACCACAGTCTTTCCAAGATCTTCCAGGAGAAAGCTTAGTGCGCTGGCGGTATAGCCCATGGTATCCGTTCCATGCAAAACAACGAATGCATCGAAGTGAGAGTAGTTGAGTTCTATCTCGGTTGCAATTCGAATCCAATCTGTGATTTTTATACAGTGTAAACCGACGGATGATAATGCTTGAGAGGAAACTCACCGGAAATGTCTATATTGCTGCTATCAAGCAACGGGTTCCACTGAAGACGGAATCAGTCATTTTCTTTATCGATGCTAATAATAGCCTGACCTCAAGAATCGCGTAGCGTATGGACTTGCCAAGGCTGCTACCGGGTGTCTTCACTCGAGGTGTTACTAAACTCGGAAGGTGAGCCTCGTATATGTCTTCTGCTATTTGCTTGCATCGCGGATGGTGCTTAGCCAGTGGGGAGTCTGGGACGAGTCCAGAGGAATGACCTATCGGTCGAGTTGACCGAACAGGTAACGTTGGCAGCGATTCGAGAGCAGGAGTATTTGAGCCGCTGTTTCTCTGAGGACTTTCGGACCTGCCACCGGCGCGACTCCAGTTTCTAAATCGTTGCACCGTCCCTGAGTGCGAGAAAAGGGAGTCTTGCAGAGGGTCATGGAACCGTGACTGGCTCCTCAGCGTTTCGGTCAAAAAATAAGGCTCCGGAACATATCCCTGCTGGCCGACGAGCATTCCAATGGTGCCGCCTGAAATTCTGCCTATCAGTGGGCTAGCACCATTAGAGCCAGTAGGGACTGTGCATACCTGTGTATATGACGAGTACCCGAGACTCATCTCCTGGCTGGGACAACTCCATGGTGGTGGGAGCTTGGTTGGAGCACGGTGTCGGGCGACATTCGGATTGGACTCGGATTTGGCAGAGACCCCTGTTCATCCCCGCTTAGATTATTGATCGGAGTGATATGCACACGTGAGGTGCCTGGTATCGAAATTTCAGACTCGAGTCAGCTCTGGAAATTGAGTAAATTCTCCCTCTTTCTTTCTCTCACCATCGCCAGCAATGGAGGCTCTAAGGAAGGTCTTTGCCGACAAGAAAGCCCAGGTGTGCCCTATATCAAAATACAACGCAGCAACAGCTTCTAACCGACGTAGGATGCACCAGTGTTTGTTACCTTCGTCACTGCCGGATTTCCGGGCAAGGACGATACAGTCCCCATCTTGCTTGCCATGCAAGCAGGAGGTGCAGATATCATCGAACTGGGTGTCCCCTTCTCCGATCCTATCGCAGACGGACCCGTCATCCAGGAATCCAACACAGTGCGTTGTTCCTGCAACAGCTTCAAGCACCAACTAACTCAAGCTTAGATTGCACTCCGAAACGACATCGACTACATTACAGTGCTCAAACAATTAAAAGAGGCACGTAGCAAAGGGCTTACTGCCCCCGTCCTACTCATGGGTACGGTTTCTACTCTCCGAGGATGATCCACCCCAGTTGATAAATGTCCTTCAGGGTATTACAATCCTATGCTTGCATATGGCGAAGACAAAGCCATAAAAGATGCTGCAGAAGCCGGGGCAAATGGCTTTATTATGGTTGATCTTCCCCCCGAAGAGGCTATCGCCTTCCGTGAAAAGTGTGCCGCCAACAAGTGCGTTCCGTTTTGCCATTGGTGCCTAAAGAAAGTACTGATAGCCTCAAGTCTTTCCTATGTCCCCTTGATCGCGCCTTCCACTACTCTGAACCGCATTCAGTTTTTGACTTCCATCGCGGACTCGTTTATTTATGTCGTCTCCAAGGTATGTCCAATAGCTCCAATGAGCACGAGCGCGATCATGTCAATGACCGATTTGGCAGATGGGCACGACTGGCTCCTCCGAAAAGGTTGCAGTCAATGCAGAGTTGCCGGATATTCTCGCCCGAATCAGGCAATTCACGTCCGTTCCACTGGCTGTTGGCTTTGGGGTAGCAACCAGGGAACAATACAATTATGTATCTGACGCTGGAGCCGACGGTGTAGTAATCGGCAGCAAGATCGTCTCCGTCATCAGAGGCGCGCCAGCGGGAGGCGTTGCAAAGCACGTTGAGGATTATTGCTCCCAGATCAGTGGTAAACACGAAGCCGTTCGTGTGCGCTCGCCTAACTTGCGGCAAGACTCGTCACAGTCAACCACGTCCACCGCAAGCAACGCTACCCCTCATTCTACCGTTTTACCCGCACGTTTCGGCCAGTTTGGTGGGCAATATGTTCCCGAATCCCTCGTCGATTGTCTTGCCGAATTGGAGGAAGCGCACAAGTCTGCAATGGCAGACCCTGCGTTTTGGAAAGACATCAGGGACCTGTTTGGCTACAGCAACAGGCCGTCGAACCTTTACTTTGCCGAAAACTTGACAAAGGAAGCAGGGGGTGCAAAAATTTGGCTAAAGCGCGAGGACCTGTAGGTCAAGTTCTCTCATTTCGTTCTCACATGTGCTAAAATGATTTCAGAAACCACACAGGCTCTCATAAAATTAACAATGCGATTGGACAGGTCCGTTGGTCCGTCCTAATCTACTCACGAGGCTAACTTTCTGGCTATAGATCTTGTTGGCACGTCGTATTGGGAAAACACGAATTATCGCCGAAACAGGAGCTGGTCAGCATGGCGTGGCTACTGCTACGGTCTGTGCCAAGTTTGGCATGGAGTGTATCATCTATATGGGCGCAGAGGATGTTCGAAGGCAGGCCCTCAATGTATTCAGGATCGAGATGCTCGGCGGAAAGGTAATCTACATGCAGTCCCGTTAATTGAATTGTAGACTCACCAAGTTCGATGCTCGGCATTAGGTTATCCCCGTGCACTCTGGCTCGTGTACTCTCAAGGATGCCGTCAACGAGGCTATGAGGGATTGGGTCACCAATCTCTCAACAACACACTACCTCGTTGGATCTGCCATCGGACCTCATCCGTTCCCTACGATCGTCAGAGACTTCCAGAAGGTCATCGGCGAGGAAATCAAAGAACAGCTCAAGGTTGCACGAGGAAAATTGCCTGATGTAGTAGTAGCATGTGTTGGTGGGGGCAGCAATGCCATTGGCACTTTCTTCGACTTCATTCCTGACAAGAATGTCCGTCTTGTGGGTGTCGAGGCTGGAGGCGAAGGTACCCACGGAGACAAGCATAGTGCGACCCTTTCGATGGGACAGCCGGGTGTCTTGCACGGAGTCCGAACTTATATTCTGCAAGACAAGGCTGGTCAGATTATCGAGACGCACTCGATATCCGCTGGTCTGGACTACCCAGGCGTGGGGCCAGAGCATGCTTGGCTCAAGGATTCTGGACGGGCTGAGTACATCGTCGCGACCGACGAGGAAGCTTTGCGCGGCTTCCGTATTCTTACTCAGAAGGAAGGGATTATTCCAGGTGCGTAGACCTTCACCTCTCGACCATTGGTGGGTTCGCTAACCGATGTAATAGCTCTGGAATCGTCCCATGCCATTTGGGCAGCGGTTCAGATCGCTAAGACGATGCCAAAGGATCAAGACCTCGTTGTGGTGCGTCGCTTTTTTTTCAGGGGCTCTCATTAACTAACTGCGTTTTGCAGTGTCTGTCTGGACGTGGTGATAAGGATGTTGAGCAGATCTCTGAGCTCTTGCCGAAATGGGCTGATACCCTTGACTGGCATGTTTCATCTAACGCTGCCGGATCTTCTACATAAGAACGGTCAGCACTAAATTGAATACAAGGCAATGTATATTAGATATCTACCGACTGCTTGGTTTTTGTACGGACAGTATCAGATTTAGAGGCGCGGAAGACCTGAATGTGATGGTTGATCAAAAAGGAAATTCTGACTCCGAGATCTATCAGGGCCAGTGCAACACTCTCTTTTGTGCCTCGACCTCCCTGCAATAGACTTCCCTTCCAACCCCTCAAAAAGACGTCAATTCTCGGTTCAAAATGTCGGAAAGGGGCCATCAGCACCGTTCTGTTGAAATTCTAGCTGCGAAGCTCCGGAGACGGTCTGTAAGATTCTAAGGTGGAACGCGGCCCTTGAACTGATTTGATCTCTTGAACACCCTTTGAAATCAGACAGATAATAGGATCTCGAACGGCTGCGTTGGAAACCTTGGTCGTTCTACGCCAAGTCGTCTCAAGAGCGCGGTTCTCCAACTTTGAGCAGCTTGTCGAAATCATCCGCGGCGTGGGCAGGCGACTGGTGGAAGCGCAACCAAAAGGTGCAAGCAGCATCAATTTGCACCTACATTCTTGAAACATCGGTTTTCTGATAATTTTCGTCTCCTCGTTGGCTTAATTCGAAGAATAGAACACTCAGTGGGAAATACCGTCCGAAAGGTCCTGCATCATATTCGAGAGGAATACCAAACGGCGGTAGGACAGTCAAACAAGGCAGCAGCATCCACATCCTCGTTTTCCATATCCAAGTTCGTTCTGCAGGGGCAACCGAGAAGACATGCTCCGGCTCAAAAGGCTGAAGTCAAGACGACTCTGAAAGAAGATGATCCCGACGATCCAGATTCGTTTGCGAGGGGGCTGAAGCCAGTCCTGATGGAGGCTATTCAAGATGTTTTGGACGAGTTGGAAACAGTGTATGACAACGTCTCCAAGAATGCGAGAGATCATATTCATCCGGAGTCAGTACTTTCCAGCTTCCTCTTCGCTCGTCACCACAGCTGATCATGAGGTCACATATCTTAGCGAAATTATCCTCACCCTTGGACGATCTCAAACAGTAGAAACATTCTTGAAAACTGCTGCACACAATCGTCACTACACTGTCATCGTCGCCGAGACAGCTCCCTCGTGAGTTCTTTTCACATCTCACCAAACCTTCAATGCCTACTGGATAAAATTGCCAGGTACGATGGAAGAGAAATGGCCAAATCTCTGTCGTCAGCAGGGATCTCAACATTCCTTGTTCCCGATTCCTCCATATTCAGTTTGATGTCAAGAGTTAATAAAGTCATCCTCGGAGCTCACGTCATTCTTGCGAATGGAGGGATGTTTGCGATCACAGGCTCCCTCATTGCCGCAAGCGCAGCAAGAGTGCACAGCACGCCAGTCGTGGTGTGTGCTGGCCAATTCAAGCTGACGCCGTTATGGAACTTGTACCACGAATATGGTGCAGTTGATTTCGGGAACCCGGACGACGTCCTGGGATACAAAGAAGGGGACCTCGTGGACAAAGTCGATGTAGTCAACCCCTACTACGACTACGTAAACCCAGAATTGATCGATGCGTATGTTACAAATGAGTGAGCATTCATACCTTCATATATCTCCTGACGATCTAGGATCTGACCTGCTATTTCCCTAGCGGTGACCATCCACCCTCGTCAATATACCGGTAAGATTGCTCCTTTTGTATCTGATTTCTCTTGTCTGAAAACCTTTGGTGCTTCTCTAGTCTGTTGAAAGAAACATATGACGACGAAGACAATGAATTGTAGATTAGGGATGTGGTATTAGTCGAGAGCAATGCAATCTAGGTAATAAATTATCGCAGTGTGCGGTGGATATTATTTGTTGCTGAGAAGACTGAAGAAGGCTTCTTGTGGGAGCTCTACCTTCCCGAGTCGCTTCATGCGCCGTTTGCTCTCCTTTTGATTTTCTAGGTGTTTCATCTTTCGTTCATAATGTCCTGTGGCGGATAGGTTATGAACGATGTCGCGGGAGAAAGAAGATTAACGGACCTCCATAGAGACCAGCGGTGACGTCAGCTCGCAACGCTTTCAGCGTTTCTCTTGCAATCACCTTGCGGCCGATCGCAGCTTGGATAGGAACCTCAAAGAGTTGGCGTGGAATGACTTGGTCTAGGAAGAATATCCGTAAGGCGGAAGCACCTTAAACACATGTAGACTGACAACTTACGGAGCTTTTTCACCCAGTGCCGGGCTACCTTTTCTTGCGCAGAACGATGCACAACAAGGGCTAAGGCATCTACGGGTTTCGCATTCAATAGGAATGACATCTACAAATGCGGGGTCACCCCATGAGCAAAGTGTCACAGAGTGTGGGGTGTCGCCTTACTTTGGCAAGATCGCTCTTCTGGTAGCCCGCATCTTCGTAGCTAGATGATGAAAAAATTGAATTGAGATGTGAAGGGTCGAACCGATCTGGAACCTACTCGAAGCTTGCAAAGCCAGAGCTGCGGCTTTTGAGTTGGTCGAAAAAGTCTGTCACGATCTCGCTCAATGGCAAAAGACAGGTGATCATTATCCGTGCGGCCGAGGCTGCACCAGCATCGAGGTAGCGGTGTTCAAGGCCATCAGCTCGATGCTGGTAACACAAGTCCATCAATTCTCCAACGTAGTCTGGGTTTTTCGGTCAGAGATCGATCAAATGTTATCATGAAAATGGAGCGGTACCTTCTGGAACGATTATCGATGCTTTTACCATCGGCTCCTGAATTTCTTTTACCCTCAAACTCGTGTCCCCAGCCTCTGGAAATTCGGTCGGGTTACTGACGACTTGTTCCCTGCCGTCCTGGTACAGAACTAGATCGTGTCAGCGATAAAGCGTGCGCACAGGGTCGTTGAATATATTACTTTTGTATGGCACGGTAGGCGCAGTGATAATGACGTTGGCATCATGTTCGTCTTCTAACCTCTGACGGAAGACGTCCATGTGCAGCGTGCCCAGAAAGCCTAGACGACAACCTTGGCCTAGGGCGGCCGACGATTCTCTCTGGAAAGTAATGCTTCTGTCTGTCAACATTAACTACATGTGTAAATTGGCGTCAATATTTAGCTCCAGCGGTGCAAAGTTGAGCGTACCCTGTTGATGGATTCCTCGAGCTTGGGGAAATCACTGTTGTCGACAGGAAAAACACCGGCGAAAACCTTTACAACCGAAGCAAATCAATTTTTTTAAAAACATCCCGAACCCCGAAAGCTCAAGCGCACCATGGCTTTTGCAGGTTGAAACCCTGCGAGAGGTTCCACCTCACTACCAAGGCGATGCAACGTATCTCCGATGTGGGCTATGATTCCACAGTTCAGATTACATACATGATGAGTAGAGTATGGAAAGACGGACCTTCCGAAGATTGCTTCATACCACATGCGATGAAACCGACCTGACCAGGGTTGAGGTTTTGGGTTGGGATTTCTTCGGGATGCATGATCCCAATATCCGTCACCTCATAGCGCTTCCTAGTATGGCAAGAAGCAATCTTGTCGCCTTGCGAGACAGTGAGCTCTACGCGAAGACGGAAGAAGTTGTAAGACACACCTCTCCGGAGAACGCCTTCCTGAACATTGATCAATGAAATGACACCGCGATATCGATCGTAGCTGTGCATCTAAAGTTCAGAATTTTTCTTTCTGTTACTGGTTTGTTTTACCCACAATGAATCGAATAAGAAGGCTTTCAGTGGGGCTTCTTTCAAACCTCGAGGTGGAGGAATGCGGTCGATGATAGCTTCCAGAACCTCCTGGACACCTTTGCCAGTCTTTGCAGAAATTTGAAGGATCTCCGAAGGATCGATTCCAAAGGTTGTTCTCATCTGTTCTGCAATTCTCTCTGGGTCAGCTGCAGGAAGATCGATCTGCGGCCATCAGGTAATGGTACGGTCTGATGCGGCAAGGACAAACCTTGTTGAGCACAGGGATGATTTTAAGACCTCGTTCTCTTGCATTGTGAAAGACGGATATTGATTGGGCCTGCACACCCTGACTGGCATCCACCTGACGGGACAATTATGAGAATGCATGCCACAAAGATAGGAACAACGCCACGAACGAGCAGCACGGCGCCTTGACAGGCCGCTAGCGAGCGAGAAACCTCCCAAGCGAAGTCCACATGACCCTACATGCAAGCAATGAGAATTGTCCAGGAATTTGGTGGTTCTGAGTGAACTTACGGGTGTATCGATAAGATTCAGCAGGAATTTGGAACCGTTATATTGATGCACCATGCTAAACCGGGTTATTAGCGACTATTCGTCGAAGAATATGACGGCAGTGGCGCAAACCTCGCTGTTTGTGCCTTCACTGCATCGAGGACATGAGTACGACAGAAGACAATCCCGAGTTTACCGAAGAGCCCCACCGGTAATGCCCCGTTCTCTCTCCACTTTCAACTTGTCCAGTACTTGCTCGTTCTTCCCGGACACCTTCTTGGGAATCGTGCCAGTCAACTAATACTCTGGTTGGTACTATTCGGTGGACAGAAGCGTGTCAAACGGACCTCCAATAATCTGGATGATTTCATTTAGCACTTTTGCCTCCGCTTTTAATTGGCACCGTAGACGCACCTGTCTGCCAGGGTAGACTTTCCATGGTCTGGCCCCTTGGTCAACCGTATGTCACGGAACAGAGAACCTATGACCCACCAATATGGGCAATAACCGAGAAATTCCTAGGAAAGTCGTGAGTTGGCGCCGTTGAGTCGATACGTTAGAAGAAAGCTAACCTAATTAGTTCAGGAGGATATTCCTCCATGTTAATTTTTTTCGGAGACCATACTTGGATGGTGGAGGAGAACCCTCTCGAGCCAGCAGTGTTCGTGACGGTCAAGTGTAGAGAGAACTGGGGCCGTTCACTTGCTACCACTCGACATGACTTCCACAAGATTCTGTGCATACCAAGGGCACACCTCCGCTGCTCTTGGTACGCGAAAACGCTGGAAAACTCTGACCAGGGAGTGTGTAGGTCGGAAAGAAATGTGTGACCGCGTTCAGCAAAAGCACTGTTACCGAAATGGGCGCATTGTCCAGATTAGTCAGCACCAGCAATCTCTCCCCCAACGTGCACTACCAACTCGTCTCAAGCAAGGGGCGATCATTCAATCCATAAATTATCTCAAGGAGGAGCGCCCATGTCGTTACAAGAAGCATCCGAAGCGCGCAAGGCGCGTCTTTTAGCTCTCAGGAAGAGGAAAATGGGAGGGGCGGAGGGTGGTGAAGGGTGAGCATTCCAATGCGTTTATTCCAAAGCACGTCGTTCATGAGACTGAGCAGGGCACTAGAATCTCTTCTACACGGCCGAAACTTTGATCCCGTGTCGAGAACTTTGAAGAAGCATGGGAACGCAGAGGACTTGGAAGACACCGTCGAAAAGAATGTGAAAGGGCTGGCGGAACGCATCATCACCGAGCACGAAGAGAAGGAAAAACAGGAGCTGGTTTGTTGGTTCTTGCCGATGATATGCCTTGGCTCACCACCCTGTCCCAGGATATCTTCAACATTGCGCCCAAACGTCCCAATTGGGATCTCAAACGGGACATGGNAAAAAAAATTGGCAAGGCTAGAACGTAAAACACAGGAAGCGATACACACACTGATCCGTGAGCTGTCCTTCTCGACCCAAGGGTCTGTACGCATGTCTGACGTCCCCGAACAGGGCAACGCCTTGCAGCCCAGAACGGTCAGTCGGACGATCTGGTAGGGGCCATGAAGGCTCAGGAACGACAAAATGCGGCCGACCTTTCGGACGATGAAGAAGATTGATTGGAGTTTAGCGTATGCAAGCATACGTGCGCTTTTTACTTCATTCATCTTGCCTGGAGCTACCAATATGTCAAGTCCGAGCTCAACCACTCGCCTGGGACCCGGCAATACGTTCCATTGCCTGAAACCATGCTTCAACAAGCAGGAAGCGGGTCATACCGTATCGGTGGCGATTGCTGTAAATTTATCTGCTCAGTCCCGACCGAATCCTGCTCCCTCGTGTCGATATTTCCCCCGCCCCGATGCCTGTCCAGATTATCATTTCCGGTTTCTCGGCTCACCTCACATCGATTAGAGTTCAACTGCCCAAATATCGTATAGCAGACCCTTCTTAGAGTATCAATGCTGTTTGACCCGGGGAATGGTCTGAATCCGAGAAGGTCAATGGATTGTCCGGGTCGGAAAAAATACATAAGATCTTCGACAGCCGTGTTACAGAGTTATGTTACGAGAATACATAATATGTTTCGTCGCGGTCGTTGTACCTAATATCACATACATATCGCGAGGGCGTTGCGTGCTCTTCCAGCAATATACCGGCTAATAGGCAGTGCAGCAACGTGTTCGTTGTGGGGCATCTGCCTGTAAACTCCGGCTCGACGAATATAATTCCGTCCCGAGGAAGCCTGCGCGGGTACATACTCGGCGTCCCTCACCTGATATGTCTGGAATTCAACATTTGGATGACGCGTTGGTCTTCTGGCAATCGAGGCACCTGAACTCGTGGTTGGCCAAACGACCCGTGAGGTCCGACCGCAACCAGAGGGGGTAGGCGTCCCCCCATGAAACCTGCGGAGGGGGGAGAAGGGGGAGAAGAGCTGAGGGTTGGGCTGGTCCGAAGTCCAGACGCTTCTTCGTCCTCGCGCGTTCTCGCCTTCCCACTCTTGTATACTCCTTCAGGCAAGACGATGGTCGCAAGCAGCCCGTCCTGGTCGGTGGTGGGGAGGTGCGGAAGATCCGCGTATGTGAAATAGGCTGTTAAATGCCACTTTTGTGGCCGAGCGTACGGATTTGGGGTGACCCACGCCGAATACGCTTGCTTGACAAGCCCTTTGTGGTGATTCGTTGACCGTTCTTGATGCGAGAGCGCTGAAGACGAGGGCCCAGCCTTCGAGACTCCATCGACAAATCTGAACGTAGGCGCCCTGGTGCAGGGTCATCGTTTCGGAGACACATAGATACAACGAGGTGAAAACTTACCGACTTGTTTCATTGGAAAGATTGCCGTTATCATAAGGGAGTTTTTCATCGTAGAACAGGTACGGCTGTACGCCGTCAAAGTGAACGAGTCAGTGGCCAAGTCGAGACTTCGGTGATTCGCTGGGAAAACGATTTACCTCGCGCATACGACTCTGTCCCCAGACTCGACCATCTGCAAAAGACGGCAATTAGAATGGGCGCAAGATGTAGGGGCCGATGTTGAATTTACCTGTCCAACGCTTCAGGCCTGCATCATCGTCGCACTCGAACCAGACGAATACTGCCCCAGAGTGGACGTGCGTCGACCGCTCCATTTCGTTCAGCCGGCGCACAACAGGACGTAGGTGTCCGAGGCGAACGGCTTCGAAGACCGTGTGGGCATCACGAGCGTCTCGGACGTGAAGGCGAGAGTGGGTTGGGTATTGCGCTGCCATTGGAGAGTAGGTTCGTCAGGGAGAGCCTTTTATCTTCGGAGGAATAAGTTTCACGGACGCCGTCCGTGAGAGGTACATGAGTTGAAAAATACCGGAGGGCTTTAAAGTAGTTGGCTGGAATAGCCAAGGGAGAAGTGGCAAGAATGTGTTCCGCTTCGCCATGGAAGGAGAAACCGAAGACATGGACCTGTCTGTTAGCGTGCCACATATTAACAGATCCCGGTCAGAGTTACATCTGAAAGCGAGATTCACGAGCTGGGAGCGATAGGTCATCAGGATTCAGAAGACGGATTCGACGAGGAAGGCATTCCCCGAAAGGCAATCAAGTATGAAACTGCAAGATTGAGATACGCCTTCCGCTTTGTGACTGGAGCACATTGAATGGTGATACAATCGAGGTATCACCAAAGGGCCAGTTCGATTGATTGACCGTGGATGAGGTCATGGAGGCTCACCCAAACCACGATGCAAAAGGTGAATACACGGGCTGGAATTAATTTTACTGTAAGATCCCGAAACCGAGCCGTTGCAGGGACGACCTTGGGCTTATGATTTTAAACCTTGTGCATACCCGAAACGACGAGGGGGCACGGAAATATCGAAAGAAGTTTTGTTTTTGGACTGGAATTTACAAAAGAGTATGAACGATGGCAATCAGCGATGAGCTGGTTGGAAAAGAAGCCAGGTGAGAACATACCGAGGAAGTAATAGCAGCAATTCTTCGAGATTGGGAAAGGGAGAATCTCTGGAATCCATTTTTAGACACCACTTGGCCAACAAATGATCCATCAATCGTCCACGTGGCGCCGTAGACTCTCCCACGCCTCCGACCCTTGTCCATGCCTCTCCGATTCCCGGCCGCATCGCCATACGCCCTTATAAGCGGTCTTTGCTCATCGCCGCTCCCAACGACGACGACGACGAGCGCCCTTTCTCCTCTGGTGATCATGTCGGCCGGAAGCGACCCTTCTAATGGCAGGCTGCCATCTCTTGTGTATCTCTGCCAGCGCGGTATGAGTCACTTGCTTTCTGTGCTGCCCAGTGTGTTAATTAGTCGTCCTTTGCAGTTGCTGCCAACCATGCTGAATGTAAGCCCAGCTTTGCTTTGGGATGAGCGTGAAAGGGTCTAAATCGTTGCAGCAATCAGTAGTCTGGGCTCCGAGTTGAGCTTCGATTTGGTGAAACCTATCCTCGAACGGTGCAACGCTGATCAGCTTGCGCGACTGGAAGAGGCCTCGCCGGTGTGTTTTTTATCATTGTTCATCTCAGATTTCGAATGAAATTTATTCCTATTCTTTCAGCATATTCAACCCGACACTCCAGGTAAACATCTATCAGGCTGTCCAGAGTTACCCTGTGTTAACGTTTGTTCCTAGGCATTTGGAAGGAAATGTGCTTCCAAAAGTACCGCTTGATAGCGGAAGAGTGTTATTCTCTCGATGATGAGCCACAAGAACCTGATTCATGGAGAAACAGATACTTTGTGAGATCTTTTTGTCTCTATCATCTCACCATAGACGGCTTATTCAAGTGACACAGCTCCTCCAGGAGGCTGAAATCAAACGAATTGAGGAAGTGGGACTGAAAATCCGTTCCCAGCGTAAGGAAGCAGACGAACGCAAGAAGGAAAGAGAAGTAAGATTCACCGACCGTGTACCACCTCCGAAACGCCCCCGAACTGGAGGATGTGAGTCCAAGTTGCTCCCATCTCTACGGTGGAACTCATCATTCGTGCTTCTCAACCTAGGGGGCGTACCAGTGCAACCCAAAACCCTATTTCAGAAAACCCGATCGGAGGCTTCTAAGCTTCACAAAGCTTTCTACAACTCGAGAACGCTACCTCCCAGACAAATCGGTAAAACAACTCGTGTTCATGCAACACCTGATGATTCGATTCTTCCGGCTATACCCAAGTTAATACCAGGTCGGGTGACAGTAAACACTGTCACCGTTCCACGGCGTATACCACCATCATCTTCGTCATCTGCATCTAGCCCTGCCTCTGCTTCTTCTTCAAGAATGTCACCCCCAACTTCATCCTTCGATACCGGATCCCAGCATCACTGCTCCCTGCCTAAATCGAAGCAACTCGTGGCCAAACCACCACCACCGTCATCCCCTCCTAATACGCAACAGGCAAAGAGCTCCGCATCCCCGCCAAGGGCTGTGTCCTCTTCTTCAACATCGACACCCTGCCCAGCACCAGCATTCAAATCCCCTGCGCCTCTCAAGAAAGATCCCATGGCATGTCTCTTCGTACCGAAACATCGGGCGTACTCTCAGAGACCTGTTTCTTGATGCAGCAAAGGCTCTGCCTCGTGCTTGGATTTTTTTGCCTTCGGGCTGTCTCACCTATCTGTGCTCGATCGACTTATCACCTCGCCTTCCTCCATTCGGTGACCGTTGCCGTATAGTCTACTCAAATTCCGGTGCCATCACTCATTCTAGGGCATCGATATCGCCGCGCAACTTTCTTTACAATCTTGCCCAGCAAATTTCCCAACTTCGTCTTCTATTGATCCCTAAAGGATTTTTAGCTTTGGCACTAATGGACGGACTGAACCACCGTGGTCTCTGCGTCAACCTCCCGCTCTCTATTATACCTAGCATCGGGCTGCATACTACTCCGTCGTTAAAATCTAGAATGACTGGCTCATGTAATGTCTCGCTACTGCGAGTGTTGTATTATTATTGTATTCAGCATGTACATCTAGTCAGCCCTTTATTTCAGGACGTCTTCAACCCATATCAGAATATCTAGCTCAAATTAAGCATTAGAACGGATTTTCATGATCTGGTGGCAAGACATGAAGTCATTCTCCGCCTGAACTCCAAATTCCAGCTCAAGATGAGATGGCTCCCTTTGGAGACTCGAATTCTCCGACTGTTAGATGGCGATGAATCTCGAGAAGAGAAGACATGAAACCCTGGTCCTCTCACTCGACGCCTCGGACGACTTCTAGATCTCCTCGTTTTCGTCGAGGCCACCTGATTCTTGTGTGCTAATCCGGGTCACCTTCTCATTTACCGGACTTTGCTACAACGGGAAGGATGAGATGTTGTATTTTACACGGCCCAAAAAGATGTACTAGTACTGCAACTACGGTTGTTTCCAGAATGATACAAGGGATAAATTTGCCCGAGCCTTCTAAGCTGCAAAAAAGCCAAAAAAACTGAGGTTGTGGGTCCACGATTATGATGAAAATATGCCATATCGGAAGATGGGNAAAAAAAAAGNACAGCGTTATGCAAAACGAAGGGAAGGACATCACGATGCTGCAAGGGGGTAGTCGTAATCTACAGGTGACAGGGAATTCGATTAGTGATTGAGTGGAAATACGATGGCTTGAATGTCGGCACAGAAAGAAGATGAAGATTGGGGGTCCTCGAGCGATCCATGTCAGTGGAAGCGTTCAAAGTAGGAAGGCGCCAACTCGTGCAGCCAAAAGTGACATTCTCTCACGAGGAGAGGGGGCAGTGGGTGAGCCAGTAGCTGCGGGTGTGGAGAAGAAGTTGGGAGGGTGGAAAAATGGTGGCCAGAAAAGTCTACACCCTCTCTACTTCAATAATTCATGGAGCTAGTCAAAATCATGCCAATCTAAGAGGGCTCCGAAAACTTACCCTTTCCTTTGCCGTTCGAAATACCATTTCCCAATCCATCCAATCGCTGAGTTCTTGGCTCGTGTGGTAGAGTAGAACGAGGTGCTTCCCAAATCCGAATCGTGGAATCGTCAGAACATGAGGCAAACATCCGTCCATTTGTCGGGTTCCATGCGATGGAATTCACACTGCCGTGGCCATGACCTGGAAGCACTTCAAGCAGGGTACCCGTTTCTCGGTGCCAAACATAGACATTGCCATCTGTAAACGCGAGGTCAGCCTTCTTAAAAGCTGCGAGACGAATACAAGAGCACGGGAGAAAAGAGACTCGCCTTCGCTCCCACTGGCCACAAAGGTACCGTTAACACCACCGAAACAGCTTTTAATTATGTGTTCGCCCTGTCGTTGCCCGATATACTTTCCTGATAATCTGCCGTTCCGGATATCATACAAGTAGAGAACCTGCCCATAATACCCATGAGAGGCGGCCCTGCAAAGAAAACAAAAAGAATTGCTCACATCAGGTGCGTGGTTGATCAAGGCATACTGGGAATTATGCAGCACCCTGACGCTTGTGAGCTCACCCTCCATGCGAATTGACCTATTCAGGAATTCATTCAGTAAGAAGTTAGTGGGAAAAGGCGAGAGCGGAGCAAAGTAAAACAAGCACTTACAAAATCGGTTGCTTCGAAGAAATATCGAATACCACCAATCTGTGCGAACCTTTCGGCGACCCCAGCGACAATAGCGGATTTGTTGCGCTCGAAGCGCCATCTAGGGATTCAACACCTCTCGATGGAGTCCCATCCTGTGCATTGGCATCTAGCCCAACCGCAACCAACCGTGTACAGTCCGGCGTTAAGGCCATATCCGTAATCCTTATCGGCGCTTGCGGCCATTCTTCCTTCAAACTCCCGTTCGCGCTCTAGGTAGAGGGTCAGAATGCAGTGAGAACGTATTGCTATCCCAAGCTCGGGACTCGATACGGGAACAGCTGAGACTTACCCAGTGAATGATCTTCCGGTCAAGCCCCCCTGAGAAAAACCCTGATCCGTCCTGCAGCCACGCGAGAGAAGAGACCGTTTCTCCATGTCCACCTTCTAGCGTTCGAATACACACGCCCGTCTGGTACCGTAAAATTCAGTGGCCGCCTCCCATGTGAAATGACAAAACTGTGACCTTTGTATCCCACATCTTGATAAACTGTTCCGCACTCGTAACAAGGATCGAGTCGTCTAATGACCAAGCGACACGATTCACGGGATCGGGGTGGTCGTCTAGAACGGCATGTAATGACCAATCTGGTGAAGATGACCCAGGAACCTTCGGAAAACAAGAGGAAAGTAATGAGATGCCAAAACAAGGACTTAGAGGTGGAGAGCTCACCCCTGCGCGCCAAATGATGGCAGATTTGTCTTTGCTTGCGGTGGCAAGATATCTCCCATCGTGACTCCATTCCATATTCCACACTTCGTCTTTATGGCTTTCGAGAATTGTTGTTGTAATTGTAGGGAATTCATCGCTAGGGCAATAATGGTCGGAATATAATGAGAAGGTGGTTCCGTCTGAGGGTAGGTTGTGGTATAGACATTGATGCCGTTGGTATTCGATCGCTTGGTGGAGGAGTGTTGGAAATCGTTTCTGGGGAAGCATAACGGATGAAGGGATGTAATCTAAGAGAGTGAACGTGTCAGTAAACACCGAGATTGATACTATGGGTACGTACCGTGTAGTTTACTCAGTAGCCGATGCCGAGAAAACCCGGAAGCACCATCCCAATCCGCTCGTCTTCGCAAATCCTCCGGTTCCGAGCACATGATAAGGCTGCGCAAAATGTCAGACCAACTCTAGACCTATATTGGGGCACGAACCTGGACAGTGTGTGTAAATGGTCAGAGTCCACATTCAGAGGGGCAAGCTCATTGCGCAACACTTGCAGCGCGGCGCTAGTCTTCCCTGCCTCGAGAAGTTCCAAGTATTTCTGCTCATTGATTAGGAATTTGGCGTCCTATACAAAAGTTAAGTTCCCAGAAAGACCGGAATACGAGAGACATTACCAGTAGTCCGTCTTCGTCTTCAATGTACAAGTATCTTAACGCCGCCTCCGCTTTCGACCACATTCCGTCAAGAATGTGCTGTCTAAACTGCGTTACTTCTGGTGTCTCCATCGTATACCCGGACTCTGCTTCGAGGGTTGCTGCAGATTCACTGTTCAACGTATAGCCGCGTTAAAGGGGAAAGAGGCTGTTAGTTTCAGAAAGAAGAAATATACTGCGCACGGCCGAAGACGACGGCGAGGGACGTACATGTAACCCACATCCCGCAAACTCTGAACGACAAGGCGAACGAACTCCTCCCGGTTGATCAGCGAGTCGTCGAATAGAGTGGTTCCCGGCAAATTGACTCTAGCAATGCCCTTCCCATGTTTGTGTCCCCCACCCAGCCCTGACGATGAACCGTTTGTCATTACTGGATAAACATGACCGTTGGTGTGACCATTTGTTGGCGCAATGCCATCATATCCGCTCAATGAAGGCCCAGCTTCGGTAGAGATTTCTGGCGATGTTGAAAGGATAGAGTCGATGGTAGATTCTGAGAATTTCATTGGGTTTCGCGAAGAAGTGGAACTGTGGTCAAGGAGGTTGTGGGTGGGGGGAGTAGTGCCGGAAGGACTGTCGATCCTTTGTCGCTTACGAGCCCTGGTATGCTCGGCGTCTGCCGTAGCAAGGAAAAAAGAGAAGACACGGGTCCAGGTTGGTTGTGGAGATGGTGATTGTAAGCGTGCATGTGCACAAGTCATGCGAGAGGCACCGGGACATGAGGNAGACACAGAGCGTCGTTAGTCACAAATTTGAAGTTTAGAGGATGATAAAAGAATGTACCGCTGCCGTTGGAGGATTGGTCGCTGAGTGCGCCGCTGCTTGTACTGTTGCTGCCGCCGGCCTCTAGCTCTGTCCTAGAGCGAGTCGCTGGGATGAGGCTCAGGAGTGGTGGCTCAGAGACCGATGTCCTGTGCGTCAGCGGTGCTCTTGGGGTTGTGGCTCCCTGGTTTCGAGCGCTGAGGGTTCCAGCCGGTGTGTGGAGGGGAAGCGAGTCCCTCGTAGGGTGCGAACGAGTAGAAGAATCAATGGTGGCTACGGTGGTGTTGATTCAGGGACAATTGTGATGAGAAATCGAGGTTGGTCGATGCCGAGCACGACGAGCAGACTTGAATGACTGTTGCAAAATGTCGACAGGGGAGATGGTGGTCGAAAGACAAGATAAGGATTGGCTGTTATCCAGCACTGTCACAGAGCTCTAATTCCCTCAGGCTCTGATGCGCGTCTCTTGCAGAGTTTACACCCACATATAGCAATTCCTTTCTCCATTTACTCTTTGCTGCTGACTCTGACCTGACGACCATGTCAGCTCTACTACAATGCCCTTTTGTGCCCCGTTCTCAAGGTTTCCGGTCYTGACAAGTGCGTAGCAGCAAAATATAATAAGTGCTTCATAGCGGGCTCCAACGAGTGGCCAGAGGCTTCCCACTGTCCTTTATTTCCCCTCATCAATCCGCACATGCAGGTCACCAGGCGACAGAACGCAGAAAAAACGTGGTTTGCCTTCTGATTAATTGCCACCACATAGCATCTGCGTTTCCACTCTTTCTCATCGGTTGAGGTCGATTCGGACCCTAACGGCCTAACTGTCGGGTAGCGCAGGTCTCTGGAGTAGCTCTCTTTCACCAGCGATCTCGGCAAGCCGAACTGGGCCCCAGATTCTCCATCAGCTGGCATCGCGATTATCGACAGGGCTCTATCCTCGGCGGGATAAAAATCTCCCTGAAAAAATGCATAAAGCGCACGGCTGCCCAACGTTGGTTCAGCCACCGTGCTGCAAGCTGGCAGCATTATTCCCGAATCTTAATCGATGTCTGATGGTGTGCGTGCAATCGAGAAGGTCCCCTTTGAGGCCTCATGCATCATGCATCAAGGTCAACATGCAGGCGGAGGTGCGTCGAAATGGATGCTACTCCAACTCGAAAGCCGGTACGGATGGGCTCTCACTATTCGGGGGTGCGTCCAAGTCGGGCGAATGTCACCAGCTTACTCTTGGTCGTGTATCAGAAATTTTGGCGCTATCCTTAGACTGGGCTCTCTCGGAGAAACAAGGAAGAGTCCAACTTTTCCGGTGGCGGCATTCCCCTCTTATTTGACCGCCGCGCTCGTCGAGTCCTCTCGAACCGGAGATCGATCTTATCGCACCAGAACCATAGTTCCAGCTGGACAGGCGACATATCCGATACAAACTTATCCTCCGAGTACCACACGTTCAATGACAAGCAAGTCTGTTCTAAATGTGAAGGTGACCCCGGAATACGGGACGAACCATCTGAAATATCCTGTCACTTTTTACCTTTCACAAATTTGATTAGCTATGTGAGGTGAGCTCATTTCATATCATCCAATCTATGAACCAATTACCCTGACTGTTGGATCCTAATCTCTACAGCACCCAGCGCCTCTTCCAAGTGTCACAAAAACCCTGATGATCATGTTCCAGGCAGGGGGCCTTTAAATCGTCATTCACACTCTCCGGGTCATCTGCGCCATCCATCCGAACCAATAACAAACAAAGTTGCGCCGCCGCACGGATCTGTACGTACCTTTGTGGCCCCCCCACAAGAACACCCCCAAGCGCATGGGGGATCACAATAAAACACCAAAACAGAACCCACCCGACTCATCACAAACATTCTACGGGCGGATCTGGAGGTGAAAGCGCTGAGTGAGTGGCAATGGGTCGTCATGATGGAGGGGGGAACTGGAAATATACAGGTCATACGCGCACATTTGTACAGTACTGTTGTGGGGAGCCGCTCCATAGACATGTATTCAAAACGTAACCGCACGTCAACATCGAGTATCTCTTGTGGTGAATTCAGTCATAAAGGTTGCCCTAAAACCTCCCCGACATAGGTCCGACACCCGACAACCGTGTCAGAAGGCGTCAGTCGTCGGCTACTTGACCCATTGTTCAGGAATAGTGGAGCTTTGACAACCTGTCAAGTTCCTCTTCAATCTCGACGTAACTTGTCGCTGCTGCGACATATAAGCGAAATTTACATTCTTATCGTGAAATTTTTCGTGGAATACAATTGTGTTATATTACGACTTGGCATGGGGTCAGACGTTGAATGGCGGGTGATGACGACATATCCGCCATTCAGACGGTCATCGCATAGCATAGGCGGCGCAATCCAGGCCTCTCCTCTGTGGGTGGGCTATGTGCTGTGGGGCTTGGGGGTGTTCACGATACCTTCCCCGCAGCCCGGGAGAATTCAGTCTAAAGTGAGACATCCAAGTTCACGTTCAGAAGCCATGGAGCGCTCGGCCATCCTGAGGCGGTGAATAATATTTATCTATGGTGGTAGTAGAAGTTCTACCCGTTGGACAACGCAAAAAGATGGTAAAATGATGCCTTTTCCCTATGGATGCTGTCGTACAAGTTTTCATGTTGAAATGGAGGTTGCATGTGTATGTGCGTTGAAGGCTGATGCATTGACATGATGAATGTCCCAGTCGAAAGGTCGAAATACCAGAAACAAACGAACGTGAATAAACGGTCATGAAGATATGCTATAAACGATGCGTTGAAATAAATAACAAAATTGCGAGTGATGTGTAGGGTGGTTCTTGAAAAGGAACAATGTGGGAAGAGAGAAAGCCAGATGCGATGAGTGCGTCGAAGATAGTGAGGAGTTGAACCCGAGAAGATATGCAACAGAATACAATGAAGGGGGCTGAGATGCGTGGCTGAGGGTCAAAATTATGACGATGCTTAATCCATTAGATGCGAGATATCATGTTCCTTTTGATGAAAGTTGTGTTCCAGTTTTGTAGTCCGCGGAAGGCGGTTTTGAGGGGGTGGTCGGGTAACGATGTCGAGAGATCTCGAAAGAGAGAGAGGAAACAGTTGTTGCTCCGCGGGGTTGGATGTTGTCATAGGGGAACACGTTTTGCCAAAGTGGCCATCCTTCCTCGATCCACAAGTCCACTCCTTCCATTTCCAAATCCTGGGGCTTCAGGGAGGCACCCAACGCCTTCGAGATCAACTACTCGAACACGACCGCGGCCACCGGTCTGGCTCGACTGAGACCGGTCGGTATCCCGAGGCGCAGCAGTGATGAACATCCGGGGAATTGGTGAGCTACTCCTTCGAACAGTCGAGCGCCCACGAGGGATTTCATCAGCCGTCCGGTCAAACCCGTTCTCCATACCAAAATTGCCCTCCCGCCGCGAACGGAGACCACTGGGTACACCTCGACTTTCAGCNACGGGAGCGCGACCGTGAAGGTGACGAGTCCTCGAGACAGTGACTGAGCTCTATGTCGTTCCTCCGACGACCACGAGGGGTGTCTTGAGCGGCTGCAGGCCTCAGGATCGGAAAGGGTGAGGGAAGGACGTTCTTTGGGGTTGGTGGTGAGGGTCGGGCGATGGTGTTGTTGGATGATGATAGCACAGGTGAAGATCTGGCGGCCGCCTTCGTCGAAGGGGAATTGATCTGGAGGAGATTGAAGTATGTCGGCAGGCTGCCCCGATTGCGGTTCTTCCTTGCCTTCGACTTCAGGGAGTCGACTTCGGAGTCTTCACGGGATGAAAGACTATAATCCGAAAGGTCCCCTTCTTCGTCCGCGGAAGACGAACGAGATGCACTAGGCACACTCCGAGGTGCACCTCGAACGCGGTCGGGGGTGGGCCCTGGAGAAGAGCCGCGTTGGTGGACCTGGGGAACGATCGAGTGATTGTTGGTCCCAGATGGCCGACGAGCATATGAGAGAGCAGAAGGCTTGAGGTTGTAGACGAAGTTGACTGATTTTGAACTACCGTCGTATATTGAATCCGTTCCGTCGCGGTAGCTGAGGCCCCGTGGAACGAACACGCCCTCATTTCCTTCATCGTCCGTGGCCAAGGTCCATGAATTCGAGGATGCGGAGGAGGACGAGACATAATAGGGATCGCGCCCTTGGCATTTGCGCAGAGCCGAGCCCAGAGCTGAKGGTACCAGGGGCGGTACATCTCCGCCAGGGGCGAAGCCGAGAGAAGGGGAGGAGAGCGCACTGCTCGAAGAGGATATTGAAGGCGACGCCAGGTCGATGCTCTGGCATTCGTCGCTGCAGTAGGCGCTTCTAGACGACTATCTGAGGAAATTGTGCCCAACAAAGGGAGTAGTAGACATACCCGTCGTCCTGCACGGGCTTGCCGCAGTGCAGACAGAGGTCCTCGAACATTGTTGGGTTCTCTATGGAGAACGTTGGAAACGGTGAGCACGGAGGGTTGGGCAGCGACGAGGACGGTGGGCGGCTGGGAATAGTCAAGGAAACGGGGAGGAGGGAGGGCGACTATATATACGGCACGCCCATATCAGGGGATGTCGCAACATTGCAGGAAATTTTGAATTGGGTGGCAAAGTGACTCGTTTTGGCGGTCACACGTGACACTCGGGCGTGACGCGTCACATTCTAATTTACCTCTTTTCAAAGTCCGCTTCCGGCGTCCAGATTGGGGTGCCGAGAGATCCAGGCGATCTAGATTCGATGCCCAAAAGATTCCTCAAGTCCGGGCGAGAAACGTTCCTCATGTCGAGGGCGCCTCTCGATTCCAGAATTTTGCTTCCATCGGCTGTCTTTGTTGCGCGCCATTGGCACACAACTTTTCTTGTGCAAACGTTGGTATTGTATCTCTTGTTTCAAAACATATTTGAGCGTGCTGGTCATCAGATGACTGGTCAAACGTGGTGCAGCATCAGCTTCGTGTTGGGTCATACGAAAGCTCTTTTGAGCGGATATAATTAGGAGACTGTAGACAATTTGTGCTGAGGACATTGTCCTCGCTGTTCACGGCATGACCAGCAGAAGGCGAGCTACACGGCGCCTGCGAGGTTCGAGACTGCTCTCGCAGTGGATGTCCTTGGATATCCGAGTCCGATGGATGCATTCTCCTTCGGGCGCGGTATGTATTCTAATTTGATATTTCCGTTAAACCAATTAATTTGGAACTCCGTCAGACGTGACGCGGCGACCTCATGTGACGCCATCTCCACGCCATTTTGGACTTCGGCGAACTCTGTTCTTGCAAGGACTCGAAACGTCGACGCCGGTTTGCGTCATGGATGATGTCGAAACTATAAGGCTAGTTCGGTGCTGCTGAGCGCTGACCACTGGGACGTCGCCTAGTCGCTGACCACCTCCATATGTGGTCTTTTCTGATCATGCAGTGCGGTCCCAATCTTCAACGCAGTTGCTTTGACTGTGCGGACAACAAGAATTTACCTAAAAAATGCCCAAAATATCCGTCAATGGCTCCGAGTCCTGCGGCGATTACTTCGACCGCTAGGGTACCAATTCATCACGGAAAAAGGGTATTCATCTTCCCATCGTTGCTTGGCTGCGGACTCGAGCAGGCGTTCGGGTTTATTACCCACTACCACTGACTAGCTATTTCGAGGGTTACACCTGTCCGTTCACGAGGCAGGATGGCGAATCTGACACCATTCGAAGCAATTCAATGCCGCTTTGATATGCATTATGGAAGTCAGACATATCTATATATTACCCTGACGTGTCTCACACCGAGAGGGTNACNGCGNGCCAGTCGCGCAATCCGCCGTGCCTTTATGTCTGCGGACAGAATAATGGTGCGTGGGCCTGCAATCGTCACGTCTTCATTGAATTATCCAAACAACTTCGTGATCCATCCCTGCGCAGGTTCTGCAAGACTCGGGGTGCCCGAGCCTTCTCCGTCGTCCATCCGGTGACTTGTGCTTGTGACGGACAGATGATGATGCAACGCAATTCGAAGCCCTGTGTACGCCGCGTCCTAACTTCAATAGGTCGAAGTCGAGACAAGGCTAAATAAGGCTCCATTGACTTGGCTCTCCTTGACTTAGACATATCGATGGCACCTCAACCCCAAAGATATCATTAATATGACGGTATTTGAGAATCCAGACCGATTCGAAGTACAATGGATTTTCCTCTACCGCCGCCGGCAAAGGAAACCAGTTCCTGTTGGCGTTATGATCTGGAAGCTGCAATATGATTTTCAGCACAGCAACCATCCGCTCAGAACTGAAATGGACAAATGGCCGGAGACCGTCCGTTTGAATGTCAAGGCGCCGTTTGAAATGTGAAGGGGTCTTGCTGAGGGTGTCGACAGCCTTTGCGCAACAACACTAACGCCCACCAAAAACCCACCTTGCGCATCTCAACGATTTCATTATCCCGATGGCCACCACTCCCAGTCTCTGCGATCAACTTGTAGTTCAGGCTTCAGCAGAGGCAAAGATCAAGCTATCCATCCTTGCAACCACATTGGTTGACGCGCTTGGTGGACCCCCCGAATTTCACGCTCGATTCACTTTTCCATTGGTGACAAGCTTCGAGCCCAACACTAATTTCGCTGATGTCCTGGAGCCTGGCACATGGACCGATGATTCGTCGATGACCCTATCCCTTGCTCGCTCTATCGCAACTCATGGCTTCGATGAGGCTCATCAGCTCGAAGCTTACGCCAACTGGTATCAAAAAGGCGAACTTTCCGCTGTTGGGGAATGCTTTGATATCGGCAACACAATTCGAACTGCGCTAGAAATCTACATAGCAAATCGCAAATCTCCTCAGAAGGCGCTCAAACAAATTCAGGGGAGCCTTTCCAGCCCAAGTAACGCTGGAAATGGAAGCCTCATGCGCGTCTTGCCAGTGGGGCTGGCCTATTGGCGCGATCCCAAAGTAGCCAGGGTCTACGCTCGAAGAAGCAGCCAGACCACACACCCTACTTTGCTATGTTTGGAGGCATGCGAGGTGTGGACAGGTGCTATCGCCACGGTCATGCAACAAGCTGTCAGGGTGGAAGGAACAGGGAACACCGCACCATCAACTTATTCGAAACTCGATCTACTACAATACATCTCTGACTTCCCGTACCAAACCCAACATCTTCGGCAGGCCCTCGCGATTCCCATCGATGCACCCCCATTTTCACCCGACGTCGRTGGTAGCGCTGACATTGCCCGTCAGCGGGAGGCTTATTACAAACAATACCACCCCATTTTACGCCTTATCGAGAAAGTCAAGACCGCTAGTCCCCCAGGATTTCAGGGTGTATCCCAGAATACCGATATCGACTTTCCTTTTCAGATCCCGGCCGTAGATGCATTACCATCCACGGGTTACGTCCTGCATTCCCTCGTCGCAGCGCTGCACTGCTTTTTCGCCACAGACACGTTTGAAGCCGGAGCGATCATGGCTGTCAATCTGGGAAGTGATGCCGATACTGTGGGGGCGATTTATGCCGGACTGGCAGGGTGCTGGTATGCTAGTTTGGAAGAGGGCGAGGCTTCGGAAACCTCAGCAGCACGCCATCTGTTTTGGTCGAAGAAGGTTTTGGAATGGAAGGCTGGGTTAGTTAGGAGGGACCTCGTGGAGGAAGTTGCAGAGGAATTGGTGCGTTACGAAAGAAGCCTCTAGTCACACTTAACAGCAAGCCCTATATGTAACTCATGACACAAATTTACAACGAGAATGACTTTATTTTTGGTCGAGTTTCTCATGCCTAAGGTCGGAGATTTCGTGAACGTGTCAGTGCAATGTCAATGCAACTCGTGTAATCCTGGTCTACCGGAAGGGGCATGCCGAACAGCGCATCGGGTCGTTAGTGAGGGAAATAGGAAGTAGTGTGCATGCGCAGTGACATTCATATTTCTATTCGATATCTGCCAAACGTGTTTGCTTCGATACGGCCTGATAAGGATTGGATATCTTCGACTTTCCCATTTTAGGCGATGAATAAAACACGAGGTGACTCGAAATAAGCGCTCAGCGGTTGCTGACTGCAGTGGTTCTCTTGAACAATGGGGTTGTCGGCTCGGACGATCTGCCATTTTCGATTTATGTATTGGCTTGTATTGTGAACAAAAAAATTATTTCCTCGAGGCGCGGCGCGCTTAATTAATACCCATGCGTGCATACATTAGATTCCGCAGGTGCTTGGCACTCAGATAGCTCACCTATCTCTCACTCTCCAGCCAGCAAACGGAACGAGTCACCTTTCAGCGCGATCCGCATTGCTCAACGTTCATGAAAAAAAGACGTGCTTGGCGATCCATCCTTAGACCTACCCCCTCTCTATGACGGTCCCAGCACACCCATTTTATCCCACGCAAGCTTAGAGAATGTCATAGAACACAAAGGAACGTTTGGGGAGTTCTGAAAGGCTCGAGACCTTCCGACGTGGACGTGGACTTCCCAATTGCTCCTCGTGCGTGCCTGTTCTTGCTGACAACGTACACGTTCGGCGTTCGGCAAACGGGGGGGCATCTAATCTTCGGATTGTGGCGATCGGACGGCTTCCCCACACTCGCATTCCCGAACAAAAATGGATTATGCGACATGTCGGGTTTAGATCAGCAGTTTCGGACCAGGGGTCCTAAATGCTGAAGCTTGGAGCTAGACCGCCTCTTGCAACTCGCGTAAAATGCCTGTGGACGCAGGCCAAGAAATATCAAGGCCACTGCGGTCACGTCGTCGGGTCATCTGGCGTCTTTCTGGAGCGTCCTCGCATCAAAAAACATGATGCTGGGTCCCATAATTGCCGTAGAAGCTCCTGCCTTACCTTGAAACTTAAAGGTGACACGCCCACATGGCGTTCCCCTCAGTCGGGTCTTGTACTATTGAAGTGAAGGGTTCAATGAAGAATATAAGTATAGACAAGGTGGTGCGTCAACCTTCTTCGAAGAGGGTTGACGCACCTGTGTGAGTGTCCTTACGAAAGACTACGTTAGCCCCGTGTTTGAAAAGGATACCCCCTTAACAACTGCCTAACTCAACCTCGCCAGGCTCAAACGTTCGAGCGAGGGTCTGGTCACCTGAGCAACACGAATTTTCTGAACACCGGAGCACCCTAATATCAGGGATTCAATCAATAATCCAAACCCAATTACCCCACAATTTTCCATTTCCGTGGTATTAAACATCCCTGAAGTGTGACATAGGTGCGTCGGACCATACCAGAGATCAAGATGTGACCGAGTGTGAAGGATCGACTTCGTGTGTAAACGGCGGTCGCGCCCATGACCCAAACAACACACAAAGAGCGTGACCGACAGGTAAGATGACGATTACTTAGAATATGTTACATCGATTCAGGGTCTTCTGAATAAAAATCTCAATGGACTTATATGACATTATTTATCGTCAAAAATTATTCAGTCCCAAGTCGTCGGTTCCACTCAGTTGAACGTGGTCGCAGGACCAAAACCTAACTCCATCAACGCTTCCGTAATGCCCCCGGAACC
>SDEE01000023.1:0-13907 GCA_004126415.1 Candolleomyces aberdarensis
AGCACCTGCATCGCGCTTGTTGGGGCCCTTGCCCCCGCGATCCTTCCGCTCCCCGCCCCCNTCCAGCGGCGGCGGCTGCCTGCTGCGCAGCCTTCTTGTTCTTGCGGTCCATGGAGAGGTCCTGGCCGGGCAGAACATGGGCGAGGGCACACTTGTGGCCAAACTTGCAGTTGCCCTTGACGTACCAGGCGCAGTGCTCCTTCTGGCCTGGCTCTGTGACGGAGTGGGAGAAGGGGCAGGAGGGTCCGGCGGTGCAGCCCCCGACCTTGAAAAACTTGCAGGGCACATGGGAGAGATCCTTGGCTGGATAATGGCGATGTGAGCCGGCTGGACACCCAGAGACGCTGTCACCCACATTTTGTGCTGGAATTCGACGGTTTCTGCTTGAATTTCTCCTGGCGATCTCCCCTGTCGCTGTCCTTCGTCCGTTCGCCGTCAGGGTTCTGTGCGGGCTCCGTAGTTGCGGGCATTTTGGGGGGGTACGTCGAGGGTCGGTGGTCAGAGGGAGTCTGTGGCTGTTTTGGGCGGACGGTGGGTGCAAGATGCGTCAGAAAACGATATATGGGGCCAGGGTCGGGGAGGAAGGCGAGAGAACAACGAGAAAGCCTGCCAAAAACTGCCTCGTGCTTATCAACCAACCCTAGTTTAGGGCCCCACACCATCGGGTTAGGGGCTATGTTCGCCCAATAAATTTGTTTTCCTTCCGTCGGGGTAAAGCCCAAGCGGTGCTTGAACGATCGGAATTTTTTTTGCAGATGTCGCAGACCCAAGTTTACCTCACCAAGTCGCCGGTTCCGTGCATCCGCATTTTCTCGCCATAATACCAATGCGAATGAGTCGAAGCCATGGGTATGTACACTTCGTGTCATCTCTCCTCAGGCCCCGTCGTATTGAAGCAATTCCGGACATCACGAGCCCGAGCCGTTCGGGAAACTCGAGTGAAACTCAAACAGTTGCCTTACGCTTGGTGATGTGGACAAGGGAGCCCAGGTGAGACCGAGGTAAGACCCGAATCCAGCTCTCCCCTCGCCTTAATTGGATCAAAATAGATTATCATTAGATAGTGTTCAGACACTGAAACGACGTGCTCAAACTGTGGGGGATGATTAACGACTTGCAAGATCTCCTGATTTACCCCCTCCACGCGCTGTCCTCCATCCCGAAATGAATATCGATCGACAGCAAAAAATGAGATAGAAACTGCGCTTACCAACGCGAGCCGCCTAGCGCCCCTCGGGCGCTTCTGGGACGAAGCCAAATTCCACCAAATAACCTTCTATGCACGTGGATATTCGGAATCTTGGCTCCCACCACAGGTGTCGATGAGGTTTGAACCCTGCTGCACGAGTTCGTTTCTCCGCCATCGACGTTTCGCCAATAGACACGACCATCCCACGTTGCCAAACCCAGTCATACTCGGGCTTTGTAAACGTTAGGACGTCAAGGCACTGGGATCGACGACTATCAGAGCTAGATTCTCTCCAAGAGGCATGTCAGTATATAGAATGGTCACCACTCGCATTCACGACGAAATTGTAAGTTTACACCTCTACGAGCGACACCCTAATGTAATCATAGCACAAACCATTTGCCCTGTCCTTCGGTCCTGCTGGCTTTTCCACTGACCGGCCTGAGTGAGACTTTTGTCTATGACACACTGCTCCTGATTTAATAACGCCTGTGTACTTGGCTGTTCTATGAAAAGCGGGAACTAGGAACTAGGATTATTACAGTCGCGTTTCCGAGTAGCGCCAATACACTTGACCGACCGGCAGACACCTGACCTCGGCCGATTATCTGGCTTCGACTTTGCACGCAGGTGCCTCACGGACTGTTCGTGCACGCCTGACGACCATATAAGCGATATCGTCGTACATGATATGTGTCCAATCCTCGCTCCGTTCCTCATCTCCTCCCTATCGCTATCAACGCAAACGCCAACTTGAGCTTCTTACCCTCCTGCCGTCCGTCTTCTTCGCAAATATGGGCTGCTGCAGTAGCAAGTCAAATCCTGCTGTGGAACAGGAGGCAGGCCAACAGAGAGTGGAGGGGAAAGCGGCAGCAATAGGAGGCAGGCGACAGGAAGCAAAGGCGGCAGAGATAGGAGGCAATCGACCGGAAGCAAATCGCCAGAGAGTGGAGGGGGAGGCGGCAGAGATGGGAGGCAGGCGACAAGAAGCAGATCGCCAGAAAGTGGAGGGTGACGCGGCGAAGATGGGGGRCRGGCGACAGGAAGTGGACTTTGATCAAGGTTCACCGGAGGATGGCAGCAAGAGCGACTCGGATAGCGATGAAATACAAGAGCCAATGCACGAAGACGGGGACGGAGTCTCCGGGGACCCTGATTGTCAAACGCGACGGGAAGTGGACTCTGATCAAGGTTCACCGGAGCCAGTGAAAGGCTCTATACATGGCAGGCGAACAGGATGAGAACCAGGCCAGTCAGATCCTGGAAGCGACCCGAATGGGAGCGATTCARACGGGTCCGTCTCGTCGTGTTTTGACCGCTCGAAGATGAAAGTTGGTCCTCCAGCTCGGGCACAGAAGTTGAAGGGTCTCCAAAAATCTAGACCATCGGGAAACCCCCCCCTGGTTGACGCCCCCCAAGACAAAAACCGGTCAAGGGAGCCAAGGTCCGGATCCGGAGGCCTCAGAATGGAGAAAGTGTTGGGATGAAAAGGCCGTACGAATCCCTGGATCCGGATTCCCACTCGCCGCCAAATCATTCACGCCAACCGGAGGCCACACTCGACCCGGATCACACCCCTTCCAAGGGAACAAGGAGTCGCACAGTTCAACCTCGTCCAGCTCCCCAGAGGCTGGGGAGACGGCATTTGCCGCTGAATGATCGCCAAATTGATGATAAGTTTGACTATAGTAGACAGCATTACTACCGACGGAAATGATGGCATTGTTGTATATCTTGGGCGTAGATGGTTGCTTCTTGGAATGTTGTACTATGGCGGTTCAAAAGAGATGGTATGATTCCTGGTATGTAATATTGCAAATGAAAAAATATCCGGCTATAGAAATATGCATATGTCAAGAGGGAGTCCAAAGTCCGGAGTGCGATGCAATGTCAAGATAGTCCAAAGTCCGGAGTGCGATGCAATGTACAAATGGGCGGAAGAAAGAATCCCGGAGGGCATGGAGGAAGAACAAGGGCTACAGAAAGACTACACGACAAATCGATCAATCCTCTTCCATAGGTACCCCTGGATGCCCAAGAGCAGCGGCGAGGGCGTTCGTACTTGCTGTCATTTCCCCAACAACCCGGATGGTGGTGACAGAAATATCAGCCACAACCTTTGCGAGATTTTCACAAGTCTGAATGTGTCTCTCGATGAGACGCATCACCGGTTCACTGCCAGCAGCCGTTGTTCCAGCCTTCTTTAGGTCGCCAACTGCAGCGAGGAGGGATGCCCGGGCTTCCTTCATTTCCACCCATTTGTTCCCGCAACGGTTGGCGGTTTCCTCGTTCGTTTCGACAAGCTTCTTGACGTGATCCTTGGTATCGACCAAAACGAGGCTAGAGTGGACCAGCCCAAGGCCCATGGTGTCGAGCTGGGCCTCGAGCTGCCTCATAGACCTCTCCAGCCTTCCGACGGTGTCCTCAATGCGCGGAGGCTGGAATAGAGTTAGTGGATGAAGGAGGCGAGAGATTTTGACTTGCCTTGCCATTCGCAGGGTTTATCGCGGGCTGTCGAACGGGAAAGCGAGGGACCCCCACATACTGGATTTCATTTCAACAAGCAAGAAAATGGGGACTCATAAAACTCACCTGAATCCCGGAGCCGGCTTTGGCCTTGCCTGAATCCGCCTTCTTGGACGGACCTGCTTTCATGGCCCCGGAACGATCCTTCGAACTGTCTTTCTCACCATCCTTCTCGTCCTTCAGCTCTCCTCCGCTCTGGTCACAGTTTTGTTTCTTCAATCTGCAGACCATGCAGCTNCCCCCCCGCATCCGAGTAGATGCAGCGTCCGGGATACAGCTTCTTGCACGTGCTGCATACTTCCTTTTCGACCCAGCCATCCGGCAATGTGTTTACCGACCACGGGATACGCGCAGCCCCGGGGGTGAACTTCTTCCGGGGGGCCTGCGGAGGATTAAGGTCCGGACGGTGTTCCTCTATCCACTCCATCCAAAGTTCAAACACAGCTCGTTCTTTATCCGACAGCGGTGTGTTGTTGACGAGGTTGAGACCGGCGTATGTGAGGGGGAAGGGGGCGCTCTCGATCGGAACGAGATACGGCTCACCGGACTTGAACACCTCGTATTTCCCGGGTGTTCCTTCAAAACGCCCTTCCTGACTCTGGTACCGCGGAACCGGCGCAGTATGCTTCCCTTTGTCGAGTTTTGGCTTCTTCGGTGGTGGCTTCGGGGGGTCCGGTGTGTCTGAGCCGCTGTCAACGTATTCCGGTGAGACGATTTTTCGCTTTTCTGCTGGCTTTCGCACACGAGGTTTGGGAAGCGGAGGGTCTTCTGAGTCGGCTCTCGATGCCTCTTTCCTTGCTGTCTCCGGATCCTTCTTCTCCAAAACTGCCGGCCTTTCGTCTCTGTCCGCAACTTGCATTGGTTCCACCTCTCGACCCTTCTCCCTCGAACCGGCCACTTCCTTGTCGAGATTCGGTGGCGTCGACACCGGAGGCTTACCCTGGATCGTTCGAAGGTCGATCGCAGGTGGGCGACTGTCCACGTCCATCGCGTCCCCTTCCGGAGAGGGACTCCGGTGCTGCTGTCCGGAAACGCCCGGAGTACCGGCTTTATCCTGCCGGACCTTCAGGAATGGCTCCAACCACGCCCGGGAGGGTGGCTGAGCGGGGTTTTTCCTATATCCCCAGTACTCCTGGGTCCACGCGCGTATGAGCTCGCTGCCCATGATTTCATTTCGACTCTCCATGTGTCCAGTCTTCTTGATGCGGGACATCAAACGTGCCTAAATGGGGTTTTTAGCCTCTGGTTCCCYCTAAATACCAAGACTTACAAGTGGGGTGCTAATGGTGCTGTAAAAGCCAGCATCTTCCATATTAACAGAGGCCAATATCAGCTTTTCAAGATCCTCGGCCTCCTTTTTGAGTGTTTCCAGAGAGATTTGGTCGTCCATTGGAGGATCCGGGGATGGGTAGGGAAGGAGATGGGGGTTCTGGTTGAAGTTCGTTTACGCGAAGTTCGATGTCAAAATTTTACAAATAAAGTTAAAGTTCAGCTCGTCACCTGACCGTTCAACTTTAATTCTATTGTTTCCCCCCATCCAATCAATCTTCGCCACCACCACCATGTCCTCTCCTTGGAACTCAAGCCTCAGTCCTCTCCCTGGTAAATACCCCTACCTTTATCATTCTAATTCACTATCAAGCTCACTTGGCTGCTCAGAATCAATTGCTCAGGCAGAACCTGTCCTTCAAAATTTTGGTAGGAAGAGCTCAATTTCCCACCGTCAAGAGAAGTTGATTGTGGCTATACAATTAGATGACCAATCGAGCCTTCCGGCACCGATGAGTCCCCCTGCAGCATTGACTCCACCAATTTCTCCGAGTGGACTCCATGGCCGACAACTCCGGAGTGGAAACCATCGTCTTCAACAGTGGCGCATGAGCCGACGACAAGCGACTATCGAGTGGTTAGGTGGTGTTGTTCCCGGAGATTCTCCTAACCGGATTCCACTCCCCCGGCCTCGTCCTCCGGAGGTTGTCCCGCCTTCGGTATCTCTTGTTTCAGGCATTTCATCAGACGCCACCGTCGGTGCACAGCACCCATCCCACCTGATACAAAGGGATGACGCCCCCGCACTTGTGCCGGAGAGAGGCCCAGATTCATTACACCGGCAAGCTCCGACACGCCGGCAATTCTTACAGCCTGAAGTCCCCCAATTAGAGCCCCCAGCTCAGGACTCGGAGCCTCCGGTTCATCACTCTCCGGTGCAACGCCCTCAAAGCCCGGGGCCTTCGCCCCAGCTAATCGCAGTGTCTCCACCACAAACTCCGGAGCTTCCAACTACAGAGCTTTGTATTCAATCATTAGTGCCTTCCGTGCCTCTGCCCCAGCAAACTCCGGAGCCATCAATTCAGCAAGCTCCGGTGCCTCAACAACAATCTTCGGTATGTTATCAGCAATCCCCAGTTCAACGCCATCAATCTCCGGCCCAGCAAATCGCAGTGCGTCCACTGCAGCAAACTACAGAGCCTCTGCCCCAGCACACTCCGGAGCCTTCAATTCAGCAAGCTCCGGTGCTTCAACTCCAGCGATCTCCGGTATGTTATCAATCTCCGGTTCACCAGCAATCTCCGGCCCAGCAAACCGCAGTGCGTCTACAGCAAACTACAGCGCCTCTGCCCCGGCAAACTCCGGAGCCTTCAATTCGGCAAGCTCCGGAGCCTTCAATTCAGCAAGCTCCGGAGCCTCAACTCCAGCGATCTCCGGTATGTTATCAATCTCCGGTTCACCAGCAATCTCCGGCCCAGCAAATCGCAGTGCATTTACTCGAGCAGACTACAGAGCCTCGAGCTATTGAGCTTTCGATTCAGCAATTACTGCCTCCGCCCCAGCAAACTCCGGGGCCTTCCACCCAGCAAACTCTTTTGCCTCCACCCCAGCGAATCCCGGAGTCCTCGAATCAGCCGCCTTTGGTGCCTCCACTTCAAGAGACTTCGGAGCCTTCGACCCAGCAAGCTCCGGTACCTCAACAAACTATAATACTTTCCCATCAGCAATCTCCGGAGTCACCCTCCCAATCTTTAAAGTCTTTAATCCAGCAATCTCCGGAGCCGGTTTCTATACCTGGACTTGCTTCGCTCCCGGCAACGGCAGTGGCTCCCGCGGCGGAGTCTAACATCGGCTTGCAGTCAGTGAGCCCATCTTCCAGCATGCATGGAGCGGCCTCTGCTAGCATTTGGAGAGACCTCCAATCCATGGTTTTCTGGGGACCCCAATCTTTCGACAAAACCGCAGCCCATCTGACCGAAAAGTATGAAATCATGCGGTCCCTAGGTCTATCTCCGGTTCATTTCGAGTCTCCTATCGTGGCATTTCCCGTCCTGGACCTTCCTAGCACCAGTAAGTCTACCTTGACACCGGAAATATTTCGTCTTATTGACACCAACAGTGAGCCGCCTCTCTCTGTCTCYGTCTCCTTCACTCTATCTGTCCCTTCCTATCTCCCTCGCCTTTGACGTGCATATCTATGATCATGATCGGCGTTCCTAGCACCAACGCCATCTACAAGTCTGGTCAGCTATCCATTATCTGTCACGAGTTAGAACCTCATTTTAACCCTTGACCAGTAGCGGGCGACCATTCTACCGCTGTCCATTCAAATGACCCAATCCCACACGAGGCTCTGGTGGAAACAGGATAGGCGAACTCACCGCGCCGTCATCTCCGATGACGGAGACTTGCCTCACAGTCTGCTGAGGTTTCGACGCTGCTCTACAGCCGTACCAATGGCGGTGCTCGAACGAACGAGCGAAATGGTGGAGAGAGGGGGGGGGGAAGTCCCATGTGAATCTCCCCCCGCAATGCCTCCGTTGCAGCCCAGTATCGAACGTGCTGGATGTGTCGCATTGGCCTATTACCTGTCGAAATGCCGGGAATGTCAAGATGTTCTCACGACTCCGTCGATAGTCGGCCGATGAGATCGTTTTCGACCTCGATTTAGGCGCATTATCCAACTCCACCATCTGGTGAACACCGTCACCAGCATCGACAATGACACAACCTCTCATCATGACCTGCAAGCCCCTCCTGCTAGGAGTGAAATTCAAACATCCAACTATTCCCAATATCCGCCGTTCCAACGTCCCGAACGAGCTTGACTCGAGCCCACACCATTATGGGGCCAGCATTCCATTTTCAGTGAAAGCTCGATCTCCAAGTTTTGGTGAGCATCTCATGGTCTATTACGAGTCTAAACCTCGTTCTGAAGCATCACCACTCTAGCGTTATCTCCGCTGACGGACTCCCCGTCCTTCGGACCTGTAACCTCTATGCCATATACGCCGCCAACCTCGCCACCCTTATTTCTTCCCCCAACGTCATCACCTCCATCCCGACGGCATCACTGTCGCCTGCGAGTGGCACATAGGTTGTCAAGTCCGCCTCGAATGGCCCTAAGGAGTCGGTTGAGAACACCGAGGAGGACTTACGTCCAACTGCTAGTTCTCCCTTACCTCTGATACCAATATCTTACTCAGCACGGCTGCGGCGCGGTTGGAAGATCTCCATTTTTGTCGCAATGCTCATCCTTCACCAAGCACTAAACCCTCTCCTTTGATCCATGGTCTCCCTCGCTACGCCGGCCTCGAGATCGCTCTCCAACAACCGTTCCCACTCAGCTCAATTGCAGTGCTCAAACGAACGAGCGAAATTCCTCTGTCGCAACTCAGTGTCGGATGTGTCGCATTGGCTGACCTCGAGTGTCGAATCTATCATCCCGAAAGAGCTCAAGCCCACATCATTCCGGGGCTTGTGTACCAGCAACCCGCTACGTTAACCCACTCTTCTGGGACCGTGGGCCGTGTCTGATGCGATTGGCAAGACATTGTTTTACAGGAGCGTGAACGATACGTGAACGAATCGCCTCCGAAGGGTTTGTTACGGGCACCGTATCTGCATGCCCAATTCCTAGCTTTTCCTTCCAGAAGGACAATCCCATCGTAGATACCATCATGTTCTCGCATGTGTGCCCCTCTTCCGCCACTTATTATCGGTTTCCTCGCTGCCTCGGCTTGCGCTCTACTGTTGTGCACCCATAATCTTCTCGACACACTCTTACTTCTGGCAGCTAATTGTATTCAATTATGCAGGTCCTCCATCGTAGGCATTTGGTTCCGAATCTTCCCCCGAAATATGTACAAATTCTTTGTGCTAATAACGAGATCGCACTACTACACAGAACTGTGGATTCCCACATGGTATACATGGTATTCCCACCCCAATTGGACACTATTTCAACGGTCACCACACCCCAAATGACTGAGGTACAAGTTGTGGTCCTGATAGGAAAATTTTGAGGTGCAGCAATGTTGTACTGGGTGTCGGCGGGGAGGTTTCATTTGATAACCCATAAAACACCTTGTACCATAACCCTCAGAGCCGGCTTCGCCACAACGCCCGCTACTCAGGCTGCGAACATTTGGACATGCTACTAAGCTGTACCTTGTAATCAGAATGACGATCTTACCACTACCTTATATGCTCTTCCGTGCTGTTACTGAGAATCCCTTCATGCATTTTAACCGCGCTCGCTGACGCACGCCTGCGGCGTGCTCGCGCTCGCGCTCGGAAGAGAGAAGGCTGAGTCTGAAACACTGGTCTTTTATTCTAAAAGGTGCCTACAAGCACCCACAAGTTGTGCCTTGTTTACTCGTCGGTATAAAATCCAGCCCTGGCTCGCGAAGTGCGATGTGATCTGTGAGATATTTACATACGATTGCTGACCAGCAGCAGGGACATGCACTCGCACACGAGTGAACGCAAGTAGTCGGAAAAATARTAAATGAGAGGGCAAATATAGCGTGAGAGGTAAATGCCATACACTGACGTGTTTCTTACGTAAGCTAGTAAGGGGGGGGGTACTAAAGACCCGCTACTAGAGTAGCGGGCATTTCACTCATGACACACGGTGATAGAAAGTGCAACAGGCGATGCCGACCACAAAACGAAAGAAGAAAGCAGGAGAAGGAAAGCAAGTTGCATRAACGTTGTTTCCCGAGAAGTCTGCGCCTGTGCAGGGTCGATGAATCTATGTTCGTTATGAGGAGGCCCTTCCCTCCATTTCTCCTCTCTCAACCCAGTCAGCCCTCCGAAAATTGACAGAGGAGTCTTGTTATCACCGGCCTTCCTCCGAAACTGCGTAGCTTTCGCGTTCTGGTGTAGTGTTATCTCCGACCTGAGCCTTCTGAGGGACACGGGTGGAGCGAAAGTAGGAAGGAGGTGATGGAGACGGGTCAGAATGGAAGAAATCAGCGGATTGCCCAAGCGATACCGGCTACGTTAATGCCCGGGCTTTCATTTCATTCGCAGTGAGATATGAGGTCCTCGCACCGGAGTTTGAAGACAAAAGGCGACAGAAGCGCTGGAAGGTCATCTCTTGGAGGCAACTTGGAGGAGACCTTCAATACATGGACAGACTCCAAGTCCAAAGATATGTCTTCCCTTTTTTTTTGCAGCCAGCTAACCGCTGATGTCACTATCTTTGGACCTGAATTCCTTTCCGTCGATACCAGCTCCACGTTTTGGTAAACCATCTGTGCCATTCACTAGATATCATGAATCGTGATAGATACGGTAACAAGAATCGTCAACAGTAGGAAGTAAGCGCGAGAGGGACAGGAATTCAAGCGGTACATACAACCCTGTCCCCCCACTTGATCTCAACATTCGCCCCCCTCTTCTCCTTCCCGTCCTCACCCTTAACAACCGCCGTCAACAAGAATATGTTATCTGTTGCGTCGAAGGCATGTTGATAGTTTAATTTTCCCATCACAAAGCACGCAAGTAGGAGGCTGAGGGAAGCGAGGTTTATCAAGGTCATGGGTAGGAGGAGCCCAGCTTGGGTGAAGGAATCGCTGATATCCCAGCCCCTCACGGAGTAGGTCACCGAACCTGTGATACTGCGAAGGCACGTAGGCGGTGGATTCCCACCAAGTGAGTAAACCAACCGCGAATATGTCGCCTGGTGGGTGAATCGGTTAACGAATGTCAAAAAGCAATATAGGGCGCGCGGGCTCACCTCGTACTCCAAAATACCCTGAAGCATGGCACCGTACAATTCCAGATACTTTGGGTGGGGTTCGAATGTGGATAGATTGAAATTCTTCGTAGCTATAGAAAACACGGCCTCCGGGACGATGTTGGACGACCAGTTCTGGCCTTCCCAGATCAGGTTCCCTAAGCCGGTCAGTCCGTGTTGGATGTATCGAGCGAAGGTGGCTCGCTGCAGGGACTGGGGATTTGGGTTGGTCGCTGGGTTTGTGACAAAGTATCCGGGAAGCGAGAGATAGTCGACCGAGAATATTTGGGAGCGCATAGGCGACACCGTGCAAGTGATATTCCCAATGGACTTCGCGTAATTCACCCTCCCCCTGAGGTAGATCACATAAGTAGGATTCAGGACGCCAGGAGGAGCGCGTTGTTTACAAGCCCAATAGGTGAGAGTATTGTTCACGTTCAGTGTGGGGTATTCGCCGACATCCTCCAAAACATCTTCCAGCCCCGCCGCAGGATCGCAGGATCCCGACGAGCTAATGATCCGCGTCGAGACCTCGTCGATGGCCTCGTATCGAATAGGACTGGCGGTATCATAGGTACAACTGACGTTGCTTTCGAGACCTTGCTGGCTGAGGGTGTAATTGTACGACACCATTCCGCTGCGGGTGTACTCGTCTTCGAATGGATTGAGCGAGGGATCAAGGGAATTGAATGCTGGGATTCCGTTTGGGCCAATGGGAAGTATGCCCTTCGCTGAGCCGAGGAACCGGATGCCATCTTCCGCACCAAGCTGATTCAACGAACTTGTCCCATTCTTAATCCCGATGACTTTGGACAGCATCTGCCAGAGCGAGGGTTAGCATGGATATAGAAGAATGTTCGAACCAGACTGACATTGGCTCTCCCGGAATCGAGAACGTCAAGCATTTGATTCTCCCCAAGACAGGTCGTGAACTGCGTGCCCCCAAAAGTCTAATAAGAGCGATCAGATCATTGGTACGATGGTACTTGCAGCTGTTAATTAACTCCGTACCTTCCAATCGCAATTGTTCCGTACCCTGTTTGTATCCAGCCATGACAAGCACTGAGGGTCGTCCGAGAAAAAATCCAACTCTGTCCCTCTGAGTTCTGCAGTCTTGTTGAACTCTATAGGGGCTATGAGAGCGGCGGTCCCCGAAGGTAGCAAGCTCAGCCCGGCCAGGCACAACAACAGCAATAGAAATATTGCCAATCGTTTTCCCCCTTTCAGCAGCTGTCCCCACTGCCTGATATCCCACACCAGACTCAAATGACGAAACGCAAGCAGCGCGTACAGACCGAACACAGTGACACGCTTGCTTTTAGCAAGCTTCTCCTGGCCGAACCTCACCACGGCGTTGCCCAGGAGGAAGATCGCAGCGAACTGGTTGACGGTGCCCACCAGAGTGACGATGCTGGCGACTTCGTGCGGGTACTTATTATAGACATCCGCCAGTCGTCTGTGCATCTGGATGCCACCTTTCGCTTTGACGATTCCGAAGTATACCCATGGCCAACTGAGCGTGATAAGAATGCACAGGAGGAGGAAGAGGTCGGACAGGATGCGCCATGATGTGGAGGACGCCGGACCTTGGGGATTGACAACGTCGTCTTTTGATTTGTTGTCTCCGTTGGACTTGGGGAGTTGGCCGTTCGACGAGGAATCCTGGTCTGACCCAGTACCGTTTGGCGGGTTAGAGGCAAGGGAGCCTGGCATAGCGGGTATGCTGTAGGTGGCGAGAATCTGGGGTGGGTCGAGGTCTCGAGGTGCCAGGGTTCGTTTGAAGTATGTTTTGACCGCCTGGGGTTATCCGCAGACTCAATGGGGCATACTGTAAGAGATATAGACACATGTCGCTCATTCACAAAGCGCCTTCAATTGACCACTGCATACGACCTAGTAAGGGCTTTCTAAGAAGAGATGAGCGCCTCCGAAGCTCTGGTTCTCCGAGCATGTCGTGTGCTATGTAAGCAACCAATTAATGGAAAGTTCCGAATAAGCAAACGAGTACCTGTGCATAGGTGAGATCTAGAACAGGTGGATATTCAAGGCAGAAACTTACTCGGAATCTGCCTCATGTCGATACGCGGAGCCTGTTGAATGAAATGGTCGCTAATCTGTGGACAGTATACCGACAGAACCGCGGACGAGAAAGGAAATCCTTTGTCCTAAGCAATCTCAATCAGTAGATGCGTTGGTCTGTGCATATCTCCAAGCTGTATGGGTGAGGGAATGAGAGCAGTGTGCGAGACTCAGCGGCTTGGAGCTGGCAATGTTCTGAAGGCAGATATCCAAGCATATGGCGATTCATATTCAACTCCGACTCTTGTCTCTAGATCTGTCATGTCCGGTACTCTACATTCTTTGTGCGCTTGAGCACCTCCGGATATCTGCAACACATTGACAATCCCTTGCTTGCGGACAAATTACATGTAATCTCGTATATTGCTCGCTTCCCGTTCCGTTTGTATGTCAAAGTCATATACATTTCCTAGTACCGGCCTATCTGCCTCAGGATGCAAGCACAACACATGTTTGATGATGTTACAGATACAATGATCCTTCCGCGAGGCGAATGAATTATGCTGTCCCGGATGGACCAGTGGAGAAGGTCTTCTTGAGAATTCTTCTCTTGCTGCATTCATTGGAAGCCAGAATCCAAATTTAGATCAATAAACGTTGTATGCTATTTTAAGTGAGCACGGATTAGTCTGACGGGGTATATACTCAGTATTACCTTCACCCTGTCCGTGGAACGAACTGATGTGACTGTGAAATTTTGCCAATGTACCTTTACTGTAACTCAGATTACGGAGCCTGGCTATACTAGCTGCCGGTCTTTGTATTCATTTCCAATGCGTTTGAGCTCAAATATGAGCCTTCTAAATTACAGAGGGGAGTTCAAATTTTTGAGGGATTCGTGCGAATTCAAACCGAGTGAGGATGGGCGTTAATCTTCATCCATCAAATTCATGCCTTCAATCAAGGAAGGTGCAAATCTCACAGCTCGGAGATAGATCTGCAAGTAGTGTGAAAATCGGCCGTTCCGGAATSGKACNCTTGTGCTNATGACCTGCCCCAAGATACCGAAAGGTCTCTGTATAGAACTCTGCCATAGCACTCTGATCTGATACGCTCTGGACTCGANATCNTCGTGAACTTCGKWWTSMWRASKGTWWG